>RJWJ010001098.1:0-150615 GCA_004363605.1 Indri indri
CTGAGCAAGAGCGAGACCCTGTCTCTACTAAAAAAAAAAAATAGAAAGAAATTAGCTGGCAACTAAAAATATATATGTAAAAAAATTGGGTGGGCATGGTGGTGCATGCCTGTAGTCCCAGATACTCAGGAGGCTGAGGCAGGAGGATGGCTTGAGCCCAGGAGTTCGAGGTTGCTCTGAGGTAGGCTGATGCCATGGCACTCTAGCCCCAGCAACAGAGCGAGAATCTGTCTCAAAAAAAAAAAAAAAAAAAAAAAAAGAAGTATTCACTTTCTAAAGATAAGAAGGGTAAGAAACTTGACCAAAGTTACACAGCAGTAAATGGTTTAACATTTGGTCGTAAAACATTTGTAAATCCAGGATTGTGTGAACAATGTCCTCCACTTGAAAATTTTTTACTGACTTTTCTGTTAATCAAAACTTGACTTTGGAAACATTTATTTAATATATAATAAAATAATTAAAAATTTATATAATAAATTTTAATTAATTTACTTTTAAGTAAAATTTATTTATAAATAATGAAATAAATTTATGTAAAACAACATGTAATTTTCTTTTTATAAAAACGATCTTAGAATCCAATTTTAAATAAAAAGTTTTAATTTTAATTATTTCCTACCTTTTTATTTCAGACTGCAAATCATATATAAGACCTTCATAAAAACATTTTTATAAAATAGTTCTAACATTTGAATGAAGAACTATATAATATTTATACTTTCTAACATGCTGTGATATTAGAATGTCCCAGAGATTCTTTGGAGTTCATATTCTGTTCTTCACATCTTAAGAACAAAAAACAGTATAGACAGACTTTGTAGAAACCCGTAGTAGTGATTTCAGACATAGAATCACATAATTTAGGAATTCTCCATATTAAGATTTTAAAGAAAGCTGCACCTTAATGTTATTTTTCACTATTCTAAATATCTGAAATTACTGACCCAAAATATTATTACTTGACATAATTTTCTCTTTGGAGTCCTTTACTAAGAATCAAATAACTCTTACTGAAAGATGTTAAGCCCAGAAAGTTTTAAATGTACAATATTCTTCGTGTTTTTTACCCTGTCAGGTAAAAGAAATTGCTAATATATCGCTAAATCTGATGACATTTACTCCAGTTTTAACAGGCTAACTCTAGCAAATCATGGGCTAACACTTGAGAATGAATAATGATCTTTAAATATACAGGATGTATTTACTTGAATAATAATGCAGACTCAGCTTTCTGTAAAGAAACTTTAGAAAGCTGTACTTCATAGATTTATTGCTATGACAGTAGGAAACAGGAGAGAGACAGGACAGAGGAGAATTAACCTGTCGCCTTGGGGACATATGTGGCCTTCTGGATCCTTGAGTGCAGGCTTTTGACTGAATCCAAATTTTACAGAACAATAAAGGGATTTCTTATGCGAAGTCTGGATTCCATCAAAGGGTGGCATTCGGGGATCTGGAGGACCACATATGGTCTGGAGGCCGCAGGTTCCCCACCCCTGAATGAAATATACACTTCTCAATAGATACGTAAAGTAACATTCTTTATATCCATATTATCTTTGAAAGTATTACAAATTCTGTAACAATATGTTGATTTGTATTGTTGATGAGATAAAGGTAAAAAGTTGAAGTGTTTTTCTTCACAAATTAGAAGAATGAATAGGATCAAATAAATATGTGTTATGGATTACTTTCTCTAAAACTCTTATTAATATATCTATAAATGTATATGAAACCAAGTGAAAACAATGATGAAATGATAAACTTAAAATGATCTAAAACAAATTTTAACAGATCAATTGTCTTAATAAATGTCCAAAATTAAAAAAAGGGGATTGCCTACATAGTATCTTTGATTAGGCACTAAGAACGAGGATTATAGGACAACTAAATGTGAAATAAATCAATGAAATCTTTCAACAATAGTTATTTACATCCCAAGGCTCTTTCTCCATTCCATCCACTAGCTACAGATGTCCTACAAAACCATATTTCAGTTACAAAGATAGTTTCTCTAGCTGGTTTGATCCACAACATTAGAGATGGGCAGGAATAAACATCAGCATTAGAGCAGAGAATCCTTGTTAAAAACATCCATAAGATTGAAAATAAGAAAAGAAAATTCAAGGATACATAAAAAGAATATTAAAAAATCAATATGCAACTAGTGGAAAATGTTTGTAATAAAATCAGAAAAGTAATGTATGTTTATCAAGGAAAAACGTTTTTCCAGATATTCAAATGGCTGTATTATGTACTGAATAAAGAAAATGTTATAAAGCTACCACTTTCTATTGCCAATAATGTAAAAGTGTGTAAAACAGCTACTAAGTAAGAACAG
Source organism: Indri indri (assembly GCA_004363605.1). Taxonomy (NCBI): domain Eukaryota; kingdom Metazoa; phylum Chordata; class Mammalia; order Primates; family Indriidae; genus Indri; species Indri indri. The sequence goes on from RJWJ010001098.1 coordinate 2,345, forward strand.
AGTGGAATAAATAGAAAGTGTAGTTAAACCAAAATCACAACCAATAACAAAATCCTTTTGTAAGAAATAAGAAGGAAAATCTATGGTCAAAAATCAAATCAATTAAACAGAACACAAACTTGGGAAATATAACTAGAACAAAATATAAATTAGTAAAATAATTATAAAAGTAGAAAATAGGGAATTACACATGTGCAACATGAAATATCAAGCTCCTTCCAGTGCATAATTGGATTTTCCAAGGAAGAAAGTAGAAGAATAATTGTTAATCAAAAATAGACTAGAAAAAGGAATTCATAAACTGAAAGCAAATGAACTAATCTGATTTTTTTAAAAAAATTATTTTAGAAATTGAGCAAAATTCTGACCAGACACAAACTGCAAAATATATCTAGGTAAAATATTAAAACATAATGGAGGAAAAAAACAAAGAATCCGGATAGCAATCAAGCAAAAAAAAAGCAAGGGTTTTTTGTTAAAAAAAAAAAAAAAAAAACCTGAATAATTTTAGATTTATTCTGGTGGGGAAGTGAGAAGTGGGGAGTCAAAATAAATAGTCAAAACACTCCGACAACTTCTTCTGAATTACTAAGTCAAAAGATAAAAACTAGGGATTCTTTGGCCAGTTGAATGTTTATCCACAACAAAATAATATTAATATTTATATATTCAAAGTTCAAGGATGCTGTTATCATAAAATTTTCTTTTTTAAGAGACAATATGTGTGATCCAGATTATCAAGGACTAAATATATTTGCCATCAAATTTTAGACAAATAAGAAGTGGTAAAGTGACTCTAGATACTGAGAGAGGTAAACAAACCAACCATTGGTAAAAGGAGAATTGTGACTAATCCATTTAGATTTTAGATGCAATTCTGGGATCATTAAAATTAAGATAATATTGATTGTCATTGTTCAGAAAAATGTTAACAGATGCAGTAGAAAAATAAAATAAAACATTGGTATCAATAGAAAAGAAAAATATTAAGAGAACAATTGAAACAATATTTAAAAGAATAGGAAAATTTGGCAGTGTGCAGTGGCTCACTCCTATAATCTTAGCACTCTGGGAGGCTGAGGTGGGAGGATTGCTTGAGCTCAGGAGTTCGAGACCAGCCCAAGCAAGAGTGAGATCCCATCTCTACTAAAAAAATAGAAAAATTAGCCTGGAGTGCTTGCGTATGCCTGTAGTTCTAGCTACTCAGGAAGCTGAGGTAGGAGGAACACTTGAGCCCAGGAGTTTGAGGTTGCTGTGAGCTATGATGATGCCACTGTGCTCTACCTGCGGAGACAGAATGAGACTCTGTCTCAAAAAAAAAAATAATAAAAATAAAATAATAGGAAAATTAAATAAGTTTGATGGTCAGGAAATAAAAATACCTTTACAAATTTAACCTTTATAAATATTAAACATAATGCTTTAGAAAACAAGGTATAAAAAATGAATGGAACCAAAGAAAATAAATAGAGAAAGAGAGCATACAATTTGATTGAAAAGTAATAACATTTTTGAGTATTTAAAAAATTTTATATTTATGTATTTAAAAGTATTAAAAATAGAGCAGAAAATACGTGATTCAATATCAGAAAGCCATGCAATGTACTAAAAGACACAGAACATTTGAATAATTGAAGACTCATGCTGTGATTCTGAATAATGCACTTATAAAACAAAATCTATCTATAAATTAATGCAGTCCTAATAAATAAGCTGTTAATATTTTTGATTCTTCCAAACTTTTTCTGACCTGGATTGAAGACTTCTGCAAAGAATTAAAATGATTTTTGAATCGACAATACCAGTAGGGGATTAGACATACAGATCACTAATATAGACTAAAATATGCAGAAACACATTGAATATATACACTTATTTTATAAAATATAAAAAATACATAATTTTACATAAAATTACTGATGAAAGAAATATTATGAAAGACTATTGGCTGTCAAAAAAGAATTAGTTATACTTTAAACTTTAGCCTCAAATCATAGACCAAAATACATTTTAGATGGATTAAAATATAATAATTTAAAGGGTTAAATGACAATATTAGCTCTATCTGCATAAAATCTGATCATAGCAAAATGTTTCACATCATGACCCACAAGCTACTTGTCATAACACAACAGTATGATAGAGTTGATTACATAAAATGGTAAGACTTATCTATGGCTAAACATACCACAGATAAAGAATAAAGAGAGATTACTAAATATGTTAATCTTTTTGTAAAGAGAGCTGTTAAAACAGAAAATTTGAGTGGAAAAATGGACAAACTGCATAGACTGGAATTTCAAAATTAATGAATTAATATGGCCAAAAATATTTAGATATTATTATCCTAACGTGTAATTTAATGAATCCAAAATATTTAAATTGAGATGACATTTTTTCACATCAGATTGGTAATTTTTTAAAAAATTATAATGTCTGATGTTAGTATGATACATGGAGAAAAATATCCCTCAGGTAGTTAATGAAGGGGAAATTTGTACAATCCGCAATGTACTTTGGCAATATTTATCAAAAGTCTTTATGAAACATTTATATCCTTTGATCCAACAATACTACTTCTCTGAATTTGTCTTCAGGAAATAAGACAGGTACAGAGATGTAGGAAAAGCAGTGATTTCTAAGTTCCCAAAGGAGTGCTCAGATCTGAAAGATATTCACCAAATAAAATGGATATGATTTATGGCAGTCCGTACATGGGGATTTGAGCAAGAGGCAGGATTTTAAATGGATTCCAAAGTATTTAGCAAAGAATCAGAACAGGGAATTCAAAGACATGGCAGGTTTATTTTTTCTCCATTTTTGAGATTTATGGGCAATACCAGACATTTAGGAAAACATAAGAAATGTATAGCAGAAATCTAAATTAAAACCAGCTGCTGTAACAAATTCATTTTTAATGCTCAGTTCTTTAAAAATAAAGCTTTTTTTGTTTTATTTTTCTCTCAAGCACTTCAATGCACATATTCTTAGTTGGACGATTTTCTTCCAGGTGGAAATTTGGTGGCCAATAGCTTTACTTATTCTGTCGCTGTCTTACCTTGAACTTGTCCACCACGATCACACGGGAGCATTACATACGGGAGGTTTTTATTACCTGGGCCTTCATTCAATTGTCTGGGACACAAATCACATTGTTACACCCAACTACAAGGCAGGCTGGAAAATGCCCAGCTCCGAGCAGTGAAAGCCCGGGAAATGTTTGCCATCAGCTAGAAATCCCTGCCCTAGTACACTCTTCTGATCACCAAATGGTTTTTTTCACCTCTTTTTCCTCACATGATTCACTGCGACACCCTGTACGAAGAGACAAACTAAAGTTCCATCAACCCAGTGTATCCAACTCTAAGTCCAATATCCTCAGATGCGTGCAATCCTCTTAATCATATGTAGATGCATTAGTCCAGGTGAAAAAAAAAAAAAACAAATCACAAGTTATTAATGTTCCTCTCCACCCAAGCACAACACATAATGATAAAACAGAAAGAGGAGAAGCCTCCTTAATAATAAGTGCTCCCATTTGGAAATATAGGAAGAATGGGAAACACAGACTAGTCACTGATCCAAAGAAACTACGAAAACATGTGAGGCTGGCATTTAAAGCCTTGGGCAATAGTTGTGGTTCCCTGAAGAAACTGGATTCTCCCATTTGCTCTTTTCTTTTTTTCCCCAATTCTACCCTCTGGGGATTTCCACCTTGTCAGTCAAATCCCATTACCGTATCTGCAGTAGCTGTTGGGGACTATGTGCTCCACTGGGGCTACACAGCTTTTATAGTCCCCTTCTAGCTTTTAGGGGTCTAGAGATTGTTGGAAGTTTAGTCAAACTTTTTTTTTTCTGTCCCAACATATGATTTTTTGACAAAACAGTTCCTTTAAAAACATAGTAGACTCCTAATCTGTTTGTCAGATTCATGTTCTTATCATACCACTGAAGTTTTGGAAGGCATTATTACCAAGCCTAACTTATTGCTTGGCTTTCTCCCCCTCTTAAATCCCTCTTTTAAACTGTAAACAGTTAACGATAAAACTATCTGCAATAATGAACTTGGAGAGTAATCTTTGCCATAAGGCTGAGATTTAGTGGATTTTGTTGCATGAAGCTTCACTCATTTTTATCCCTTACTATGTGAGCTCTATAAATGGCTAATTTTCCAAACTTTTGAATACCCAAATGTCTGGGCTTTCTTATGGTCTTTTTATTTCTGCTTGAAAACTGCCAACCCTTCTCTGGGCTGATCTCTTTCCTATAATATCTTATTAAAGGCAGAATGTTAAAATAAACCACTAAATCCCTCCCTTTCCTACCACTTTCTCCAGAAATACAAGTTCCAAGGCACTTAATCCTCAATGCTGAGTATTATTCTTCCTCCTCCTATCAACATAGAGCAGAGCTGCAATCCTCCCTTCTCATTAAAATACATTCTTCCCTTTAATTAACGACACTATCCTCTCCGAGATCTCTTCCTACCATACTGTTCTCCCCTTCTCAATCTGCTCTGCTGGAAGTGCTTCCTCTTCGTGGGCTTTAAATATGGGAGTTCCCCAGTGGTCAGTTCTCAGACCTCTTCTTCTACGTAGACATTCCTGGGGGAGTTAATCAGTTTCCATAATTTTTAATAATACCGATATAATGATAAATCTCGAAGTACTGACTTCAGCCCCAGTCTTTCCCATGACATAATGTTATCTAAATAATAGTGTAGTTGTGTCTGTCACACACACACACACACACAAACGCAAACACATGCACACATTTTTAGATTTAGGTGAGGAAAAAGGAGTCATACAACTATACAAAATCGTATATTTGTATTTGTTTATCCAACCTTTCCCTTAAAATGTAAGCTCAGTGGCAACAGTTATTGATGTAGCAAATGTTATATTGTTATATATAATATACCTTGTACACTACAGGCACACAATATTTGTTGACTCAGGGATTGGTGTAATACACGTTAATGTGATTTCATTTGAAAAAAATTGTGCACATTTTCAAAATAACTCATTCCAATGTAGATATGTGTTTTATACATAAGTAACACACAGACTAGAATAACATTTTTCCCTCTTTTCCAGATCCTAATGCTCTGGCTGGCCAGACTGGCCCTGACCATGCTCTTATAGGAGGAATAGTGGCTGTAGTTGTATTTGTCACACTGTGTTCTATATTTCTGCTTGGTCGATATCTGGCAAGACATAAAGGTAGGTTATATTTAATTAGAGTACTCTTAACATCGGTGGAATAAATGAAGACTAGCTTCATTATGAAATATTTGGGTGTCTGTATGTTTCTATGAGTATGAATGTGTGAAGTGAAAGAAAGAGATAAATAATAAATGGTTTCAGGGAATTCTTGATTATTTTACATGGCTTTAGAGTTGGATTGGCTTAGCAAAATAATGTTTAGCCCATGGCCAAAGGTCTCAGAGTGGGTCACTAGCTCATAACAAAAAAAAAAAAAAAAAAAAAAAAAAGATGAAGGTTTATAACTTTCTAGAACCAGAATCCAACTATAACCATTGGTCAATGTTTTTGTTTTAAAGTATATGGAAACGTGTAGCCATATTAGTGAGGAAAATATGTGAGATTTTCCGACAGTCCAGGTAGCAAACTATTGATACAATCTACCTTTAAATAGATTTACCAAAGTGAATGATGACAAATTTGACGTGATCATTATCAATATTGTAACAAAGTACCCTGATTGCCATAGCTATATGGCTCACATGGTCTTTATCCATCATCATTAAAGAAGTCAAAATTACTCATTACTGATTTCAATTCGGCTCTTGCCTCTACTTAACCAAACCACAGCTTCACCTACAGTGCACAGCTGAAAACTGAAAGAAACGGTACAACTTTAGATGGGTGACTTGTGGCTTGTTACATCTCTCAGTGTATATTTCAACATATAAGAAATTTGGCGTAAGTTCCTTCCTAATTGAATGTATCTTTAATGCTGGCTATTTTACTAGTCTCGCAGAGCTAACATATTTTTCTTCCAATATACACAGGAACATATTTAACAAATGAAGCGAAAGGAGCTGAAGATGCACCAGACGCTGACACAGCCATTATCAATGCTGAAGGCAGCCAAGTCAATGCTGAAGAGAAAAAAGAGTATTTCATTTAAAATGCAGGCCAAGATTCTGAGTTTTCGTTACCAGGCTGGCTGCTGGAGAAAACTGGCTATCATCTTTCAGAATTCATTTCTATCATCTTCTGCTACCTTTATTAACTTCCATACTGTACTGCTATCAGTAGCCAGTGTATACCAACAATCAGCTGTTGAAAGCATTATTCTTTAATTACTGTACCATCCATAATGCAGGACATTTCTTACTGCGTAAATCCACACCATTGCTCTTTTAACATACAGTGCTTGAATATACAGCCTTAACAATGTTAATCATCTCCTTGGATCATGATATTGAGTTGTTTTTATACATTTAAAAATATGCAGAGATTTTCCCCCATTTTTTTTCCTTTAAGTCATAGACCTTATCAGTTTGTCATTTGACAGCTTTCACAAGTAACAGGATTAAGTAAATACCTAATGTACTTTAGTTTAATTGAAGATTAGAGGTTTACAAATAATGTTTTCTACATGTCTGTCTTCAAAGACAACATGTTTTGGAAACATATGCCCTAGAAAACATAAACTGAAAAAAAACATCGTAGTATAGTTTTTTGGAATGTTTGAGATTATACTGGTAAAGCTGTATCAATTTGCTATTAATATATAGTACTTGATACAGGAGCCATGTGTATGGATGGCAATCATGACATGATATCTTACATAATTATATAGATCCTACTATTAGGATATTGTAGCTTCATTTACCAATAAATTATTCCAGACATTTTACTGCTTTGGGAATCACAAAGATTTCATTCATTTCTCTAATTTGATTCTATAATTTATTTGCTCCATAAGAACTCACCTGCCTAAACAAAGTTGAAGTATCCATAGGGCACAATTTTGAGACATTTTAGTATCTGTATATAGTGCATATAATAAATCCAATTAAACATTATTTGATACATATTTAACTTTTTTGGCTGTATGTAATTCAGTCATAAGTAAGCATTTTCTAACGTCCATTATATCCCTTTAGATATTACTTAAACCAATATTATAAGTAGATAACATGTATTAGTATTTTTGTCTGTATGTCCTAGCACTGTTCAACAACAAATTTTTCTAGTTCTTGTTAATTTTTATTTGTTATACAATGGAAGCACAATGTTATAAGGAAAGGTAATTTTAAGCTAACAACCAGTGCACAGCCTCAGGTTTTAAATTACAACCATAGTTGAATAATAACCTAAAAATAAACTTTTAGTTTGCTAAAAATTTACAAATTTTAATTTGGCAGTTCCAGAGCTGCTTACCTATGTTGGTTTGCCAAAAAGAAGTGTTTAAGATATGTTTTCTGTATAAATGAACTAATTCTTTATATTAAATTCCTGTCTATGCATTTTGTGAGGTACAAATTTATGAAACAGTGAGTGATAGAGAATTTCTGCCATGCTTTTAACTCCAAAGTAAAAGTCTCTTTCTCTGGATTATTTTAAAAATTTGGTGTATTTAACCTTTAAGAAATGCTGTATTCTTAAATATGACACAGAGTCAATCTAAAGTCTCATTATTTCTTCTAGTAAAACACAATATTGTTAGATTAGTTCTCATTAAATTTATTGTATGCTAAAGAATAAAAATCCAGTTAGATTAAAAAAAATACTTTCCCATTTACAAGCATTGCACCTTTAAGAAAAAAAAAAAAACAAATATGACAATATGGTAGCTATATTTGTGATGTCTGACAGCACGATGGCCTAAGGTTTTAAAAATAGTATCTTGGAATTTATTTTGGGGGAATGAGAATGGTTGAGTACAACACCATGTATTAACATCAAATGAAAGACAAGGGTGCTGTATCTTAGATTATTTATCAGAAAAGTATAAATCTTTTAAGAACAATGTTAGATTTTTTAAGTTTTTTTGATTGTTGAAGCATTTATCTTGTTGATTTCTTACAAAAGAAAAAGGACGATGTCAGTCAAGCAGCATTTTTTCAGAATATACAAAACATAAATAATATGATGTGGTTGAGTGTTAACATAATAAATCATATACAGTGTGACATTTTAAGGAAATAAGTCTGCATTGATGTGATTGCATGCTTGTTTTTACAGTTCACTCCATACCATCTGTGGAAAAATGCAATAATATGTTAATATAGTATGGTAGTTTGAGAGAATCAGGTAGGTGCTACTAGACACATTGAAACTAGAATAGGTTTATAAACTGTTCATATCTTTCAATGCATAATCTTTAGAAAGATTCCACAAATCAAAATTCATCCTGTTAGCACAAAATGGAAAGGTTCTTATTACAGAATAATATGTGTAAACTGCATCATCAATTACTATTTAAAGCCTAATTTCAGGATGCACTTACAAAATTGCTACTCTTCATCGATACTGCATTTACATCCCTCTTCATTTCATCTATATTCTACTTGGCTCCAACAGCTAAATTGTTGCCTAAATAACTCAATCATTATTTATAGCACTGTAAAATTAGAAATCCAAATTGGTTGCATTCCAAGATTTTTGATTCTTTTAACCCTTCAGAATAATATCAAATTTTATTAGAACTCTTAAAAATCCAGTTAGATAAAACACTGCATTATTATGCCAGTTATAATAATTGATATATTATAATTTGTGGGCTCTGATCAAATGTTTGCCAGTTAAATATAATTTGATTTGAATTAGATGTCATTTTTCTGTGACTGGAAAAAAACATAGCAATAAAATTATATTTTCCTATCTTTAAAAATTATTTAATTTTCAACCAAACGAGGAACTAAATTATAAAAATTCTGGTTATTTCTATTCCAACAAATCAAAAAATAATGCCCTAACATTTCTAAATGGGAACCACGTCAATCGCAACGTTTGAAACACACACTTGTGTGCACATAGAGCGAATTCCTGTCTCTTTTAGGTGAGCACAGTAGCTACAGAACTTAATGGAAGAAGTGTGCACACATACATACTCTTAGTAGAATATGGAGCATTATTCTTCATCAAAAGTAGCTATTCTCTGCTAGTGTAGTTTACAGTGTAAAGTGATTGTTTTTCATCCAAAAAGTCTAAACAGCATTATTCTTTTTCCCCCCATTTTTCAGTGTTCTAAATAGAATGATTATCAAAATTAGGAAGAACAAGAACAGTTCGTGAGTACAAGAGTAAAGACAGAGAGCATGACCAGAGTATTGAGAGTGTGCATGTGTTTATGATGTGTGTGTATGTGTTTATGTGTAAGAAAGGAAGAGAGAGATGGAAGAGAGAGAGAGAGACTTCAACTTGTTTTCTTTTACCAGAAAATCCAAGAAGCAGTTTAAGGAACCTGATATTGGAGTTTAATCTAGAAACTGGATGATCTCACATTAACTCAAGATGCTTAATCTTTCATTGATACCCCACAATTAAAATAACAAATAGAGAAAGAAAACTAAATTTCCTAAATATGACAAAGAAGCTAACACCTCATTTATTTTTATTTCTTTGTAAAAATATAAATATCTCAATTAAAAGGACAGGCTCATTTGTAATTATGTACTCATGATTGTAACAGCATTGAGATTCCATGTAGGCACATGTACAGCAGCTGTTTGACAGTGATGGCTCTTCCATGTAACTTAGCAGTTATCGTGTAATTTAGTGCCACTTATTGCAAAGTGTTACCAAGGGGAACATTTAAAATGCTTTTTCTTTTTCTTTGCACATGGATAATTTAATGGATGGAAAATATAAAATTTCACATCATGTTTTTTAATTGTGGAGAAAATGCAAAACCTCATATCTTACTGTAACTTCCCCATGATATTGCTAATTACTTAGAGTCCTCTAAAAATGCCCAATAGTATCTCCCTTTGCAAATGTAATCTGTGATGAATATACAAAACAAAACAAAACCCAGTAATCACAACTGAAATAAATGAACACCTAATGAGAATTACTGTTGAGTAATGCTTTTATTAAGTGGCACAAAGTACACACTAAAAACTATGCAAAATATAGGTAACTACAGTGTATGTACATGTAAGTATCTTGTACTTGCTGTGTATGGATGTTGGAAACCCATGTAATTATAATATGCATTTTGAATATTGGGAAAGAGGAAATCTTAGTGTAGATAATAGAATTTGTTTTGAAATATACACTGGCAATATTGAAATATACTTAGTGCAATATCTGCAATTCTATTGCTGGATACTTAATGCAAAGGGATTTTAAAGGATTCTTCAACAAGATCCAAGAGGTTGCTAATCTTCACCTCTTACATACTAAAGCATTAGTTAAAAATACAATTAATTCAAGTTAAGTTTTTCTCAAACATTAACATGAAACAATAAAATTATTATTTAGGATAGTTTTTAATGTTATTACAGAAAAAGAAGTAACCTGAGTTTTAAATTTTGTTTCATATTCTAATTGAATTTAGAATTCTTAAATTTTCTTTGAAATATGTGGATGTTTTCATAGATTGCAGTACTTTTATCGTAAGTACAAATTTACTCAATGAAATAATATAGGGTACCTTTAATAGTTAAGTCACCGTATCTTAATGGGAATTTTTTTTATCTTTTCTTTTTCTATTCATTTTTTCCCTTTCTCTCTCTATTCTACCCCAAACAAGCCCTTTGCACTTATACCCTTCCAAAGGCAATGGATTGAAAGTAGCGAGATAATAAAGAAAGTTAAGGGGGACAACATATGAGAATGGGTTCTAAAATCATCAGCATTTTTATGTACTGAGATTATTAATATTGAATGCAATAGTTATTGGATATAGCTGGTAAGTTCTCTGCCATGCATACTTATAATAATCCTTCTACCTCTCACTTTTAACATGGGCTATGATACTTCAATATAAATAGAGGAAATAATTATTTAGAAGATATCCCAGGAAATTTAGAAGATATTTAGAAGATGTTCCAGAAAACATTCTTATGGGTCTATTATAACAATACACTCCCCATCCCCTGGGAAATCTCAAAAGCCAAGTTCTTCAGTGTATACTATGGTGTATGAATCTGCATTTTTTTTTCTTTTTCTAACATTAACTTTCCCTATAGGTAAAATATAACTTTATAAAAATAGTTCTTCTCATGCCTATTTAATATTACAATGTAATTGTGTTGATTTCTAAAAATGATTTACATGGCAACACTTTGCGATCCAATCTGATATTGTATTTAATTTTTAAAATGTAACAATTTCTTATAATTTAAAGATGTGCTTTAAGTAAAAATCATGTATATGACTTATTTTACATATAAATAATATCAATACATGACAAAAATTTAAGCAATTTAAAACCCTTTCCTTATTAACAAATAACCTTCAAATAATGCAAAGTATTGCCACAAATACCCAGTTTATTTTGGCTGCATAGGCATAATATTAATTTTTCGATGATGTAATTTAATTATTCTCAAAGAAAATGACATTTTATGAGCAGATTTTCCTCTAGGAAAAAAAAAAAGATACATGAATATCTCAAATTATAATTGTGAATCTATAAAATATGCTTAAAGTTAAAATAAGATGTTTCTATGTTATGTGTTTATGTTACAAGTAATATTTGGTCTAATCTTTGCCATCTTTTCCATATATATATAAACAAGAAATGTGTGATTATTTTGGAGAGAATGGGCCCAACTGTGAAAAAGATGTAAAGAAAAAACACTATTTTCCCCTATGAAATATACTGTACATTTCAAAAGAAGAAAAATTAAAAGACATTTGAAGATTGCAGGGGCAAAAGAAAAACCTACCAGGGCTCAGCACTTAAGCACTTTTCCCACATCCAGGGTCAAAGCAGCAGTGATTCCTACATGGACTTTTAAGTGCGGTATGAAATGAAACACTACACTTACACACTGTACTGTCAAACCTCAAATGCTTTCTTTCCTCAGATGCTTTTCCTTGTACATGATGCTAGTAGACACTTTTCTCTTTATATTTGCTGATAGTGAAAGTCATACGCAATAAAATATTAATGGTTGAAAGCAGTGGTCACCGATTGGTTAAAAGAAAAACTATGAAATGTAAAGTGAATTGTTATATCTTTATCCTTTTTGCTTTTCTCTGTGTTTTTAATGTATTGAATGAATCTCATAAATAGAAAAAAAAGATCTAGAAAAATTTCAAAGCTAGTACTTTTTTCTCCTTCTAAGTGTATAAAATTCTAACCTTTTTGCAAATTTATTTAACTGTACCTGCTGTACTTATTGTAGATTAAATGATACAGTTAAGTCATAACCCAAGGATTTATGAGTTCAGGATTACTGACCTGTTTTCTTCATATTTAGTTCACATCAGTATTTGTGAATTGGTTGTTTAGCTTTTCATTCAACCAAAAAATATTCCCTCAAGAAAGCTCCATTTTTATCATAAATGTTTCAACATAACCAACATTAGAACAACTCTGCCATGTTAAAAAATAATTTAAAGACTTATCTCTGAAATGGTACCCAGAAATGCAGATGTTCCCAGTAATGTAGCTTCAAATATAAAATGTTCTATTTATATGACATGAAATTCATAACTTTTGGAAGGGTATATTTATGACAACATAAAAATTAAATTCTGTGCTTTAAAAAGATTTGACGAAATTAACCATACTGCACAGAAAATAGAGAAACACAATTATTGACTCTACTCTTGTCATTAACACTTTCAGGAAACAAAATGCATATTGTAATATTAGGTACATGACACTTGCATGTTGATATGCCTATATACTTACAAAGTATTCAATGTGTACTTAGTGGCGCTTAAAATATGTCATGTACAACTCTTCTAAACATTCTTACAGGGTTCCCATTTGCACTTCATCTTTCAGTAAAGTCTTGTCAGAAAAAAAAGTTGTCTGATAAATATGAAAAAATAAAATTTGAATTTTAGTTATCTGTTGGACATTACTGAATTGTCTATTCATTTAGTACATTTTCGTAGGCTTGAAAACAAACATTGAAAGATGGAACTTTCTTTTTTCCAGTGCCAGGTTACAGAAGATGGTACAGAACATATTTCTTTATGCCAAACACATTATTTTGAATATGTTTTTTTCAACTGCATACATTATCCATCCATTTTAGTTTTCCTCAATGATGCTTGTTTTCCTTGTACATTTTTAAATGAAAGTTTTAAAAATTAAGCATCAGTAAAATAAATGTCATCTTATTTGTACAACATTTAATCATTACTCTTTGGAACATGTGAACCTTGTAATTATGCTAAGGATAGAAAAACGTTGCTGACTTAGGGAAATTTGCTTGAAATTGCCAAAATTTCAAAACTCTGTAAAGGTAATTTTACATTCACTTATGTGTGTTTACTAATGTTGATTAGGAACAGAAGCAAAAATGCCTAAACCTATTTTTTTTTTAAATTTCACACTCTAACCAGTATTATATATTAATATTTCAACTACCTAAGATAATACATTTAATAATATATCCATCTTAAGCTTATGCTAATAAGAATTTGAGATAAGCTTTTAAATTTATGGAGGAATTTCTTTGTGTCTTTGGAAGTTCACTTACCATAAAGTATTTTATAGTCTACTTTAAATAACAGATTTTGTTATACAGGGTAAGCCAAAGGCTGTACAAGAATTAGTGTCATTGGGTCTGATATTTGTGTTAGACCATGAAATATTCCATTAAAATTTATCTGTAAATACAAGGCAAGATTTTGTATCTGGTTTATTTTATTAAATAACATTTTATTTTATTTTTTTTTAATTCAGCAAAGAAGCTTCTTTCCCAGCAAAGAAGGCCTACATTACAAGTTAGAAAATGTGACATGTGTCAAAGATCAGATTCAGCACATGCATAAGAAAATTGTGGCATTTGAAGTAACACATTCATAGACATGTGTCCTTTTTTAAAAAATGTTGCCCAAAATGCTGACACTCATGGAGCTATTCAACCACATACGCATATGGCACGCATGCTTCCTAGATAAATCAATTCTGTTTTCACAATGGCAATTCTTATTTTGGTCAAAATGCTCTATGTCATTTATTTTAAATCATTGAGTTACACTGGAAATTCTTATTAATACAATTCACCAAAGAATGTTATTAAATGTAAGTGTTCTTAATTAATAATTGCCTATTGATTTTGGTGCATGAAAGGGACCTTCATTATAATCACAATTCTGGGATAATGCTAGTATATAACAGTAGACAGTTTTAAACCAAGAAGTTTCAGGAAATGTATAGATTTTTAAAAATTTCAAACTGCACTTCATCTGTTTTCTGAAATTTAAGGATACTTTTACTCCTAATATTTTGAAACCTAGCAAATATAAAAATGTATAGAGAAGAGATTAAAGGGGAAAATAAATTTCTCATTTGCATCTCAAATACCACTTAGTGCTTCTCTAGGCTACATGCCATTTAATCAGAATATAACTGTGAGTTTAGGGTTAGGGTTAGGATCAAGATGAGGGTTAGGTTTAGAAAAAAAAGAAGAAAAACACCTAACTATTAATCGCCTCCTATGTGCCAAGTCTATCCACTCATAAACTACACCAAGAATCTGCATATAGCAATTTATACCCACACCTTCAAAACCTATTACTGTAATATAATTACATTATCTTTCCAAATAATATCTTTTTTCTGCATTTTAATCATCCCTATCTTAGATGGAGGAGTGAGATAATCCAATAAGTAAAATAAAGTATAATTATGAAATAAGTTTTATGACGTACTCAAACTGAAAAAAACAAAACAAAACAAATAAATGACCTATCTTTCAACCAGTATTCATTGTTAGGTCTGGAGCGGAGAGGGAGACACAAAAAGCCTCAGGCATAACAAAATGCCATTTATTTGAGCATCTGGGTGCAGATGGGTGGAGGTCAAAAAAAAGCACAAGGTTTTTCCAGGTAGAGTGAGCAACACCTGCAGAGATAGGGGTAAGGGTAGCTTCATCCTTAACAAGGGGTCACTGCAACTCTCTATGGTCGGAGTTAGATTTACAACCTCTGGACTCTCTAGGCTCCTGTGGCTTTTGTTTCACAAGCTTTATGATCACTATCAAGTTTTCCATTAACTGCATAACATCCTATATATACCTTTCGGGTTCCCACCCTAAGCCAACCTAACATTCATGATTTCTAATTGATTGGTATTTTTCCATGTTAATTGAAAAATAGGTCTGATTAATAAGCAAATACTTCATTATGCTAGAAAACCTAGGAAATGAGATCACATTCTAAAGAGTGGCCATAGAAATGAGTAGAGACAGTACACTATTGAAAACCCTGAAAACATGCCATACGCATACTACCAAAATTATCATTCATTTTGTCTTTACGAAACTAAATCCTCACACAGATGGAGGACATATGATATGAACACATGGGATATTTAAGAAATATATTTTCATGTAGATTGGAGTTGCCATACAATCATAATGTAGTCTAGGCACTGTTAAACTAATGATCTACCACTGGAAAACAACCTCATACCCTTGGAATACTGCAAACACTTACTCTAAGATTTAAAAATTTATTTAACTAATAAAATTGATAGATTAGAAGTATGTCTTTTTACTCCCAAATTAAAATAATATCAGGAAGTAGAAATTTTTTCAATATGTTAAGGGATAAATAAAGAATTGGAAAATTCCTAAGGTAAGGTTTGTCTATTCAGCAATTTTACCAAAGTATGGGAACAAAACCCTTCTGCCAGGGATCAGAGAAGCTTTAGGAAATAGGTTCTCAAAGGGTCAGCAACCCCACAAACTCAGTTGCCTCCATGACTGGGAGATTTAGGATCTAAGGACTTCAATTTTTACCATATAATCTACCAATTACATATTCATTCGCTTTAAAAAGTAACTTTTCGAAACTAGATTTGTTTCCATGAAAACGTAAACCTGTCATCTTTGCACCTCTTGCTTTGAATTATTCATTTCCCTGTTTCAGTCTATTTCCTGCTCCTAATCACTGAATAATACTCACATTACCTCAGATGACCCTAAAGCTGCTTCTATGGCCTCTAGGAATCATAAACATGCATTGGCATTTTAAATCATATTTTGATTACAGATTTTCCTGCTAATCTGATGCAGTCACAAAAAATTCTACATGCACACAGTACTTTGCTTAGAAATTCGGGCATATCTTAAGTCTAACCACAAACTCTGGGCTAAAAATGTATCTCTGCTATAGTCTTGAATCAAACATGTCCCAGTTCTGAAAACACTTCTCATTCTTGGTTATCCTTTTTGCACCCAGACCCTACCTGTGATCTTGGTGCAAAGGTACAGGAATATTTCCACCACATGATTCTCTGTTTCTCCCAAATACCTCCTGCTTCCCCAGAGACATAAAAGGAATATCATTTTCCCAAAGGAAGATAATTTTAAAGAAATCTGTAAAACTATCACCACATATTACTAAAGAGGATACTCAGTCCAAAGGTCACATGGCTATTTAGTGGAAGAGCCAGATTTAGAATATAAATCTAACCACTGAACCACATTGCCTCCCTATTATGCAATTTTGTAATTAATTATATAATTTAATATCAATGGTCGTGCACAAGTTTGTAGAGCTTATCGGCAGTATTCATCTGTCAGAGGTATAGTTAATGTATATTGCAGAAATCTTAGAGTCACCATTGTTAAAATTTATGATTCTAAGCTTCTCTTAGTGTCTTCACAAATTGATGATTAAAATACAATTGAGATGTAAATTTCTACTTAATGAGGTGGCTGACAGTAAGTAGGAATTGAACTAGAGATTTATTTTATTTTTTTAATGAGGGTGTATACAAGAGAAAGGGATGGTTTGGGAACATGCTAATGGATTGAGGGGAGAACTGAACAATTTTCTAGTAAAAAAGGCTTTGGAGACTCCAGGGGAGGCAAAGGATGTCAGAAAGTACACGGTAAAAATAATAACATTTTATTAAATTATTGTGCAAATTGATCTGGAGCTATGACAGCAAAACCCCTGAAATGCCACTGGAAATTATCTTGTACTATACAGGTGGTCAAAGACCATTATAAGCAAACTGAAGCAATAATTCCATTTTGTCAAATACATAAATATAAATTGGTCACATTTTGTCAAATATATGAATATGAATCAAATTAATTCAGTTATATTTTGGAAAAACAGTTACATTTTGTCAAGCATACGCGCACACACACACACACACACACACACACACGTCTGTGTGTCCACATATGTATATGAGAATAAATTTAAATCCAAATTTATATAGCTAGGGATCGTACATTTATGAACTTAGGCAGTCCTAGTTCTTACACAGAATGACTTATTAGTTGAGGCTATAATCCAACACTTAACATCAGGGCTGACTTCACAGGAGAGTGACCAGTGGAGGAGCACAGGACCCAGAACTCTGAACGGGACCCCATGTTTGGGGTTTGATGCTCTCCAGTGGCCATCTTAAAGTGTTTAGTAATTTTGTCTTGGAATTTTGTTTTGTAAGAGAAGTCTGATGTGTCAATGGAGCATGTCCTGAATCATGTACTTTCGACTTTGGCTCATGTGTGGATCTGCCTCTTACCAATTCTTTACCTCGCAGGACAGGTTATTGACTGCCACTCCCCCATTCATGACCACTGTAGTGCCAAGGCCTCAGCATACGTGTCAGAAGGTTTTGGTTAGGATGTGCTTGGCCCAAGTGTAGAGTTGCAGGGCCTGCCTTGGTGCCTGTGATGCTCTGGATGAACCCTGAGTATCCCAAGTCTAAGGGAGTTCAATGTTAAAAAGCAAATATTAACCAGGCAGGAAAGGAAATAAATACCATGCAAGAAAGGAAAAAATTTTTTTCTGATTTTTGAAAAAAAAAAAAAAAAATCACAGTTTCATTTTGCACTGGGCCCAGCAAGTTATGTAGCTGGCCCTGCTTAAAATACTAATAATGTAGCAACATCCATTGTTTTCAAAATTTTTAGAATAACACCTGAATAGCTCTAGATGCCTTAATTTAAAGATTATAGGGTAGGATTTGGAATTGTAATTTCTTCTCTTTTTTTATTTAAACATGCTATAAATCTTTCCTTTTTTCTATTTCAGGAGAGACACAAAGATCACATTATGATTCAAGATCCTAAGGCAAAGTTTCTTAGGAAATTAACAAGTTCATTTTCTCTTTCTATGTTCTAACCTCTGTGTGAACAGCAAAACAACAACAGAAATGAAACATGGTAAATTCTTTTGAAAATAATGCAAACCATATATATATATATATATAATAAATGGCTCACTACTTATTTACATAATTCAGGGAAGGAACTCTACTGATAATTTCAGATTATTCCTTAAGAACATCATTTTAACATATTATGATGAGGGAAGAGTCAACAAGACAGCATAGCATGAGTACAGTAATAAATTTAAAAATAAAAAGCAAATAAACACTAAAAAGCCATTTACTTCCCTTTTATGATTAAATTCGAGAAGCAGGTGGCACTTTATTTTGTCTCCAAATCATAGTCCTTGTGTTCTTATGAGATTCCCAGCAATGAGTAATTGAAATAATTAGCATCGATTTTGTTGAAATGCAAATAGGATTTCACTAATTCGCACCACTAAAACGCTTCAATAATTCTTACTATTTTCAGATAGAATTATATACATGAATAGTTCTCATTTAATAATGCCTTACAATCCAATTTAGGCATGTCATTTCTTTTACTTCCACCCTATCATCCAGTCTTCTTAAAAATCTTACATCAGGAATACTTCGTGTTTCTTCACTTTTTTCCCCTCATTTATTCATAAGAATGTTTAATCCCTAGATATCAAACCAGTCCTGTGAGCTGGAGATACAACAGTGAGTAAATAAGACACTGCCTACCCCTTCTTTTGTAGAATGTATACTCTACGGAGGGAAACCGATGTTAGCCAAATATTCATAAAAGTTAATATATAATTGCCAGGTCTAATAAATGTGATAGACATATAAAAACACTGTAAAGGATGGAAATAGAGAGGCTTGCCTTATGGAGGTGGCATGGTCTGAGGAGAAATGGACCTGACATTTGAATGAATTGGTAAGTGTCAACCATGGGAACGCAAGAGGAAAACATAGTCAAAGTAGAGGAAACAGCAAAAGTTAGGCATTGAGGCAAGCTTGTTCTTTTTGAAAGACAGAAAGGATGCCAGAGCAGAATTACTTGGTGTGTTATCCATATTTGTATCTACCACATGGCATGATTTTTTGCACAATCAGCATTAAATGTTTATTCACTGACAACTACAGGCCATGCACTGTAATGTGGAAGTGGATAAACTATGTAAAAGAAACTACAACAGACAGGCCCCACCCACAAAAACAAAAATTACTCTAAATTTTTAAAGAGTTTTTTAGGTGAGAAGGCAATCTGGTCAGTGAAACAACCCAGGGATTAGCAACAAAAGAAAGCTGCTATCATACTCTGGCTGGAAAGTGGCTGAAGAGCCCAGAAACCTCCAGGGCTTGTTCACTTGGCATACCCAGTGTCTAGTACTGAGCTTAACTTAGCAAAATGCTGGTGTTCAATAAATATCCATTAAAACATCCACTGGGAGCTAAAGTCAATATGGGGCTTCTGGACACGATCTGGTACTGTGAGTGGATGAAGTGTTTGTCTGTTGGGATCTTGAGTCAAGGAGGAGATGATGGTGCACTAGAAAATGAGTGGGAATAGACTGGTTTCTTCCCTTCTCTGCCTTCTAGTCTTCCATGAAAGCCTTCCTGGAAATATCTAGAAGTCGGAGGGCAAGGAAGCTGGTATACATAGCAGAGATCTAAGAGCAAGGAACAAGTTTACAAGCACAAAACACCTTCTATATTGATAGAATTTACAACCTAGTCAAGGAAGTCATTACCTGCTGGGGATGATCAGACACATCAAAGATACAAATATTTTTTATCCCTAAAACTCTTGTGTTACCTAATTTGAATGAATCTGCACATTATGAAGAAAAATTGACCCTAAATAGATTACAAACAGCCAATGCTTGAGGATGAATATTTTAAATATTTGACAGCTATGGTTTTTAATTTATTTTATTTCATTTGATTTATTTTGAGTACTTTAAATATTCATATATGTTAAACCATGCTGTTTTGTATATTTGAAAATGCTTGCAGATCCCTTTATTTTATTCAAGCAACACATTATGTTGAGCAAGAACCATGTTTCACAGATTATACAATATGCTGAAGATACGAAGATGACAAAGATCTAATTCATGTTTCTAAGGAATAAAATAGCAGGCAAGGATCCTTTAAATTTAACCACAACACACTACTATTATGTACGACAGTAAAAATGTAAAGAAAATATGACAAAATCATAATGAAAAAAGATAGCTATGATTGGGTGATGGTTCTAGAGAAGAAGGTGAAATATTAGCTGGACTCTTCCACAACAAGTAGGAGTGTACAATAAGGAAAATATGGTAAAAATGCTTTCCAAGTTCAGGGAGTGGTACTAGCAAACACAGAGTCCAGTAAAAATCTGACATATTTTGGTAACAGATCAATTTAAATGTGGTTTTATAGTGTTTCTCTGAGTAGTTGAGGCAAAGGAAACTGGTGGGAAAGTTTGGTTTTGCTTTCCTATAAAGAAGGATTCGATTAATTCTGTAGGACATTTGTAAGTCTGTGTTTTTTTCAAGTCATGGAAACTTTTATTTTCCTTAAAAAAATCAAATGCTGAAGTATAAATGTATAGAATAATGTAATTGTAGCTGCTTTGTAAATGGACTTGGGGAAGTCAGTATCCCCTTTTCAGTAATCTTTTCTTTGCCACCCCAAGGTAACTAATATCTTAAACTTCATGGGCGCTATTACAAATCATTGCTAGATAATAGTCACCAGGTATATTTAAATACAAAAATTATGTATATATATATATGTAAGTATACATGATAACTTTTGTGGCAGCAAAGAGGAAAAAGCATAAGAGAAGGAGATCCATACATTAACTTGTTTAATACGCATTTATGGAGCACCAGCCTTTTGCTAAGCTGAGTACTAGGCCCTGCATATGCCAAGTGAATAAGACACAGTTTCTGCTCCCAGGAGTTTAATAAAGGAGACGATGTAAACAAGCAATCCGAGGTTATGGCTGTATTGGGGTTAAGTTTAGTGTGAAAGGGGAATCTTATAGCATCGTAAGCTATTAGAGGAGACTTCTGAGTAATGAGACACCTAGATAGAGACCAAGAGGATGAGCAGGAGTTCCCCAGGCAAAGACAGAGTTGAGAAAGGAGGGCATCCTAGGTAGATTGAATGGCATATTCAAGGACAGAGGAAAAAAAACAGAGAAACTGCTCTTCAGTAAGAGTACACTGATTACAAGATGGATAGAAAGGTGAATTCAAGAAATTAAGTGACAGCTGGATCAGGCGTTCTTCTAAATCATATTAAGGATTTCTTACTTTGCCCTTAGAAAAATGCTAAAGTATTTCAAGACTTTGTAGGTAGCAAGAACAGTTAGCACCACTGTTTTGCCCCTAATGATAAGGCCCTCCACATCTGCCGAGGGATTCCAACATTTCAGAAGTAAGAGTATTATATTTGAGTTCTTTAAAATTTTGTTGTTTTTACCCATCAGCACATTGGTTGAGACAGGAGGCAACCCAAGCTGAAGTTAGCTCCACCCAAGTCACAGACGGAGAAATGTCCTGTCATTCCTCCCTCTGATTCTATTTGCCTGCTATTCATGAAGATAACTTTATTCTTAGAATGTGGTTCATTTGCTTTGAATATTTAAATTTACGTATGTCCATTTTATCCTTTCTTTGTCAGAAACAAAAGCCCTCTATAGAGGAACTTCTGTTATCTTTACTTAAGTCCAATAGTATTCTTAATTAATACTCAATGCATTACTCTGTTTTTTTGTTGAAACAACTGAAAATCCCATAAAGTGCTAAAGAATTCATATGCAATGGGGATGTTGGAGTAGAGAGGTGCAGCAAACACTGAGGCTCCCACTGAATAGCAGAGATTCTGAATTCCTAAAAATTTAGGAAACAATAACTATTTGTTGAATGGATGCAAATTATACTATTCAAATTATTTTCTGCATTTCTTAAAGAAGGTGCATTCATTCATTAATTTAACACGTGTTTATTCCATGCTTCCTATATGCCGGACACGCTTCTAGCACTGATGACATCGTTGTAAATTTAATGATAAATAAATAAATAAACCTTGATTTACTGGTATTCTTCTGTTGGAGGTGAGATGGATAATAAAATAAAAATACATAGTTAATTAGATTGCTATAAAGTTACAGAAAATATAGGAAAGTATACAGAGGTAGAATGGAGAAAGAGGAAGAGGAAATGAGATCAGAGGCATAATGGCGTGAAAGAGGAAAGATTTTGTAGGATCTTGCAGGCTGTTTTCAATACTTCGGCTTTTATTGTAAGTAAAATTAAAACCATAGAAGAGCAGATAAAGGGCATGCTTTAACATATTTTAACAGAACCACTCTGGATTCAATGATAAGAATAGACTGCGGGCTGGGTGCAGTGGCTCACACCCATCATCCTTTGAAACCAGGAGTTCGAGACCAACCTGGGCAACACAGTGAGACTCCGTCTCTACATAAAATAAAACAATTAGCTGAGTGTGATGGCATCTGCTCGAGAGGCTGAGGTGGATCGCTTGAGCCCAGGAGTTCGAGGTTGCAGTGAGCTATGATCGTGCCACTGCACTCAAGCCTGGGCGACAAAGTGAAACTCTGTCTTAAAAAACAAAAGAAAGAAAAGAAAAGAATAGACTGTGTGTGGGATGGGGAAAAACAGAAGCAAGGACACTGGTTAAAAGATTATTATAATTACAATTGTTCTGGTCAAATATTAAATTAATTTACCCAAGTAATAAAAATGGAGATGGTAAGAAGTAATCGGAGAATACTGGATACATTTTGAAGGAAGAGATGAATATTTATTGATGATACAGGAAATGGAAAGGAAATTTAGGGAAAAGATGACTTTGATTAGTAAGAAGGATGGGAGCTGGTGCTTTCATATTTTAACATAAGGACTTTATCAAAATTAAAACCTTTTGCTCTTCGAAAGACACTGTCAAGGAAGTGCAAATAAATGCTACAATTTGGGAATAATATTTGCAAAACTACTGATAAAGGTCTTTTTTTCCCTTACACTCAGTGATAAAAAGACAAACTACATGATTAAAAATAGACAAAAGACGAACAGACTCTTCACTAGAGAAGATATACACAAAGTAAACAAGCACATGAAAAGATGTTCAAGGTTATCAGTCATCACAAAAATACCAAATAAAATCATAAGGAGACACTGCTGCACATCCACTAGCATGGCTATGTCCTAAAAAAGGACAATACAAATATTGCTAAGAATGTGGAACAACGGGAGCCCTCATCTATCCCTGGTGGGACACTTTAGAAAACAATTTGACAATTTCTTATAAAGTTAAACATGAACTTATGATATGACTCAGGAAACCCATGACAAATGTTTCTACCTCCCCTAAAATGAAAACATGCATCTATACAAACATTTATGAATATTCATAATAGCAATTTTCTTCATAATAGTTAAAAATTGGAAAGAGCCCAAATGTTCACCAACTGCTGAATGTTTTTAAAAAAATATGGTACATCCATACAATCAATACTACTCAACAATAAAAAGGAACGATTGACTGATACAGAGCAACAACGTGGGGGTTGGGTATGTTGGGTATAAAAAGCAATATATTGGGTATAAAAAGTCGGACATACATGAAACCTACTTTATGATTTTATTTATGTGAATTTCTAAAAGAGAGAAAACCAGCCAGGCACGGTGGCTCACTCCTGTAATCCTAGCACTCTGGGAGGCTGAGGCGGGTGGATCGCTCAAGGTCAGGAGTTCGAGACCAGCCTGAGCAAGAGCGAGACCCCGTCTCTACTAAAAAATAGAAAGAAATGATGTGGACAACTAAAAATATATATAGAAAAAATCAGCCGGGCATGGTGGCGCGTGCCTGTAGTCCCAGCTACTCGGGAGGCTGAGGCAGAAGGATTGCTTGAGCCCAGGAGTTTGAGGTTGCTGTGAGCTAGGCTGACGCCATGGCACTCACTCTAGCCTGGGCAACAAAGCGAGACAGTGTCTCAAAAACAAAACAAAACAAAAAAATGAAAGAGAGAAAACCATAGTAATAGAAAGTCAATCAATCCTTTCTCAGGGATGAAGTTGAGAAAGAGAATAACTGAAAAGTGTCATGAGGGAACTTTATAGGGTGATATACATAATCTGTATCACAACTATTGCTATAGGTAAATGACCAAATGCATTTGTCCATACTTGCAAATTGTACATGTAAAATTGGTGAGTTTTATTATTATGTAAGTTATATCTCAATGAAGCTAATTAAAAGTATTAGTGATAGAACAGATTATATGATTAATTGTGCTGGGTTTATTTTTATCTATATAGAAAAACCCAACTTTTTATATCATACCATATTCAAAAATAAATTTTAGGTAGGTTAAAGAGAAGAAGATAATAGTGTTGGGGAGAAAAAAACAGAAATCTTCTTCATGCATAAGTTTGATTGAACAGATTAGAGAACAAGAGCAAAAGTGAGAGTGAAAGGAAGGAGATAAAAGATCTGCAGAAAATATGAAGATTATATTATTGACAATTTGAGTGTCAATTAGATTGTTTTACGTTATAGTATCTTTTGCTCTTTTGTAGCAGTTTTGGAAAAGAATGAAGAGAAGCAGAAGTACAAGCATACAGAAATGTGGAAAACAAAGTCAATAATTGCTAAACAGAGGATATTGGTAACTAAAAATGATAATGGTAATTTATTTTCAAAGAATAATCCCTCTTGAAGGGTAATAATTATAGAATATTATCCTACCCTCAGTAACTATAGTTATCAGCAAATTTATGAGAATAAAGTAAGTTTACTTGGGGAGATTATATTTTCCAACAATGACCATAGCAGTATTTCCAGTCGGATATTGTATTTCCTTTCACAGAGAAATGAGACCTATGTTTCCTCTTTTTGAATTTGGGAGGGGGGTTATGACTGCTTCAACCCACAGAATATGATGGAAACCACAGTGTGTGAATTTCAAGGCTGATTTATATCAAGGATTTAACTTCCCTTTGGCTCTCAGTCTTTTTCCTGGAACACATGCTTTGGCGCCTGAGTATCCAGTTAATATCCTTGAAGCTGCTATGCTGGAAAAACCATATAGAAATAAAGAGAGATGCCCAAGGAGTTTTAGCCATTCCCGGGGTTAGCCAAGGCTTCTCAGCTCAGGCACTAGCATGTGAGTAAATGAGATTTCAGATGATTCCAGCCACAGGCTTCAAGCTGCCCTGCATGACAGAGTGGACAGAAATAAGCTGGTCCTGCCCAGGTGCCAGCCCATAACAACAGATTCATGAGCAAAATACATATTTTACACCACTAATTTTTGAATTTTGTACAGAGCATTAGATATCCAGAACACTTGTCTGAAAATACAGGGTAGATAAAGGAAAAACAATCTATCAAATGAAACCAAGTTTGCTTTTGATATCAGTTTCACAGGGCAGTGGACATTTCATATCTGTACCCTGACAATACGTAAATGCTGAACAAGCATTTAGAAAAGAGATCTGGAAGAACTGTAGATTTAAAACACATTATCTCAAAATTTATTTCTCTCATGGAGGCATATATGCTGCTCCTTTGAGTTTTCAGGAATCCCATCACTCACTCTTGATTAAAAGTTCCAGTAGGAGGAATCAAACAGAAGCCTTGCAGATTTTTCCTTCCTGTTTTTATTCTATTCTTGTCAACATCGACCCACTTATTCAAGTACACACCGTTAACATTAATTCTTAGTTTTTCTACGTAAATTTCATTTAGGCTCTGTCACTTCAGGGTGATTGCAAGTGATAAAAGTTAAAGTGGAACTTAGAATGACAACATTGATTCTTTATTTTCCTTCTACCCGAATGGAAGTTGTTTATAACAATTTAAAAAAAAAATTAATTTTCAAAATGTAATTCAAGAAGCAATTGCTGAAGACCTGCTAGATCAGAAGTCATCATGCAAATAATCATGAGAAATAGATGCTGTCCTTATGGACATAAATATCTAATATGGAAGGTAAAACATTTCAACATTAAAAAATTTAAATACATAAAATATGGAAAATAGTATGATAAATGTCACAATAACATAGAAATTCCAAGTGATGATATTTGGCTGTGGAGTTAATAGAGGAGGCTTTTCCATGGTATCAGCCTATAAATATTGACACATTGTCAATTGACCAAAAGAGCATTTTAGATAAGGAGCCTGAACACACGCATAAACTTAAAGAAGCACAGAGTATAACTGAAGACACTGGCTAATTTAATTTACTTACATAACTACACGCATTCCAAAGTGAGAATATTGGATTTCATCTTTTGGTAAAATTGCTTCTGATGGATTCAGGATAGAGTTGGGATTATTTTAAAAACACGTATTTTAGAGATTTATACCTTTATATTAAGTATAAATCAATTTGAAATTTGAAATATAAATGAAGTAGAGGGATGGGTGTTTTTTGCAAATATAAATAATATCTGGTATACTTTGGTTTAAGATGGTGGGGTTAAGGTTTCTTATCGTCTCTTAACTGGAACCAGTAATAATAAGGATATTAATAAACAGAAACAATAACAAAAAACAAAACACAAGCAAACAAATTTCATTTTATTCAGAATCGGAAGCACCAGTACCTGCAAACTTGATACACGAACAGATGTGTTGAAAGGGTATGCCAGACTTCAGCCAGATGCAACAGGAAACTAGATTTTCTAAACTATAATATGGTACAGACCAAAAAGTGAAACCGACTTATTTCTAACAAACAGATCAGAGTGTAGAAGCTGGTTGTAGTAACCTCCTGAATTTTGATTGACAATAGCTATGTTAGAGTAGAAGTTATAAATTATGCAGACATTTCATCACGGCGAAAGCTAGCCTTTAGTTTGACAGGTTAGAGGAGAAACTATGGACTGCAGACAGCCTTGCTGCTGTCAATATTTGTCAGCTGAAGCTAAATAAAAAACTTAATCATCACACACACGTGCACACACACACCCTAACCAGGTATGTGGTTTTGCCTCTGTAAGCAGATATTCACTTTTCTTCTTGTAAAGATACACTACTTGTCTTGATTTTTTTTCTTTATTTTCATTAGTATTCTCTGTGGTCCAGGGAAAGCTCATTACATTCCTGAGTTTATAGGTAAGAATGAAAGTCTGGCTTTCCCCGCCCCCTATCTTGCAGGCATTGTTACTTGTTTAGGAACAAACTTGTCACCTAACAGAATGAATAAGACTGAATTTCAGAAATTTTGGAAATGAAAGCTAGGATGTGAAATACTTTTTTAAAAAAATGTGTGAGTTTCCCATGTCATTTGGGACTTTATGATTTCTATGTACCAGATACTTAACTTCTGGTTCTTAATAAAATATGTTTTATATTTCTCTTGCAACTGCTAGAGCAAAGGAGAAAGCAAGGCCTGGGCAGGCACAATCATTAAAAGACATCAGGAAGGCCAGCATTCTTCTCCCTTCTTCCTGTTGGGTAGCTCTTATACTCATGACCGCAAAAGAGATGCTCCATCTGCTGGCAGGAAGAGGGGGCAAGAGGAAGGAACTATGGCATGGGGTCAGCTCAATCTATTCAGTTGTTTCAGGAAAATACAATCATTTCTGGATCACTTCTAGTAAAAATCTTCTTCCATTTCGTTTCAAGAGCTGGCCGATATGGTTACCTCTCCCTGCTACACAGCCTGAGAACACTAATATTGCTTAACCGGACACATTGCTTTCCTAAACCAAACTATGTTCTGTTAGTAAAGAAGAAAGGGAAAATAGATATTGAACAGTTAGCTAGAGTTTGCTACCAAATTTAGTGAAAGGAGTATAAAAGCCTAGAGATACTGGGCATGGAAAGTTCACAGAGGAAAACAGGCCAAGAATCCTCAAACTCCAAGCAAGTGCTGATGATATTGTTTGAAATTCTGGCTTCTGCATGTTGGTGAGCTCTACCCTGTAATTTTTAGAATCTAGATAAAAGGAATCCAGATATTTCCTCAATTCACTTTGAATGTATGCTTGTGTGTCTTTTTGCAAATGAAAAGGTCCAAATACACCATGTGGACTCACTGTAAGACTTCTGGCTATCTCAGAGTTGCATTGTGAGAAAATGGTGACAGATTAAAATTTAAATTGTGCCTTAATCTGTCCACTATTCCACTTTCTTCTATACACTAAACAGTAAAATCTTGCAAACAGCTTATCTAGAAAGAAGTCTTCTGACTAAAAAAAAAAAAAAAAGAAGAAATAAAAAGAGAAACATAACGGGTCCTAACTGAATATACTGAAAATAAAATGTGTAATAGGCTTAACATATAAAAGATATTTTGTGAATATACAAGAAACATGCTAAACAAGATTATAAAAAAACAGGAGAAATTTGAATATACACTTTGCCATTACATCAAATAAATTGAAATAAATATTATCTCTATGAAGAAAGCTAGCATAATGAGACTCAAGGAAAAGTGAAACAGTGGAAAGAAATGAAAAGTTATGTGGCAGAATTCATAGATGTGTAAAGGAGAAAAATAGCATGGTCCTAAAAATAAGGGTTACGGTGGAAGTAAATAAAGGAAAATAGACATTCATAACAATGTGGACATAGAGTAGAGAAATAAGAAAATTGAGTAAAGTGAAATGTAAAAGAAAATGAGTGAAAAATATTTTGAAAGAAAATAATATGTATGATATAAAAATATGATCCAATATATGCATTATGGACAAGCCTTATAAAGAAAGTGAAACAAGTGGAATAGGACACATGAAAACAGAAACAAACAAAAAAAGTTTTTCAAAGAGACAATTCAAGAAAACTTATATAAAATAAATGAAACTTGAATGTGCACACTAAAGCCACAACCACTGTTTAAGAAAAAAGTAATGCAGATCAATTAGAAGAAGTATACGTCAAAAAAATAAATCCTATGGCATCTAGAGTGAAAATTCAATTTGTCTATGAGGAAGAATAAATAAGGCTGGGCTCAGAATCGGGCCATAATATGAAAATCAGAAAATGAAGAAGCATTGTTTCAAAATCATCTGGGAAGTAAAGTATAATTCGAGAATTTTACATCAAGCTAAACTCTTCTTAAAACGTGAAGGCAAGAGAGAAATGTATAATTTCAGTAAACATGATCCTAACATGCCAATTTAGAGGGCAAACTTTAGTGACGATATGAATGGAGCAACTTGACAAGACTAGAGAGTTCAAAAATCTCTGTAAATGCCAATTAAGCTACACAACTCTCACGATAAAGGGGAGAGAATGTGGAATGAAAAAATATTAGACATCAGGGAGATATGTAAATAATAAAAACACAAACCAATAAAAACCAGAAGTTTTAGGTTGTAAAGAAGGGTAGTGATGGGATGAAGCCGTGGAAACCACAGAGGAACGTGGAGAGAAGAACAAAAATACGGAGGCATCTTAACACCGTTGTTAAACTTTGCCCTGGTGTCCAAATTTTTTCAGTTGAAAGCCTGGCTCATCTCTTCCTAGCTCTGTGACCTTTGTCAACAGAAAGGAAGACAAACTCTGTAAAATAATTTAAGGAGGTTTATTCTGAGCCAAATTTGAAGACCATGGCCCAGAGCCAGGCCCAAGAAGCCTTGAGCAAGTGGACTCACTGTGGCTGGGTTACGGTTTGGTTTTATACTTTTCGAGGAGACAGGAATTACAGGTAAAGTCATAAATCAATACATGGAAGGCATACATTGGTTTGGCCCAAAAAGGTGGGACACCTCAAAGCAGTGGTGTACAAGTCATAGATGGGTTTAGGGATTTGTTAGTTGATAATTGGCTGAAAGAGGCTTTGTCCAGAAGATTAGAAATCAGCAGAAAGGAATGCTTGAATTAAGATAAGGGTCTTCTATCTTTTATGTGATGCTATACTGAAATCCGGTTGGGAAGTAAACCACATCATAAAAACTTGTTTACTGAGATTTTATCATTTGTAGGCTAACTCACCAGGCCCCCTTAGAAAGGAATTTTTTGGGCAAAGAAAAAGATCAGAGTTCAATTTCACCTTGGACATGTTGTTTAACCTCCCTGTGCCTACTACTTTACAACTATGTAAAAGGTATACATATTGTAGCGTTCCCATTTCTTTTTTTTATTTTGAGAGAGAGTCTCACTCTGTTGCCTGGACTAGAGCGCCGTGGTATCAGCCTAGCTCACAGCAACTTCAAACTCCTGGGCTCAAGCAATCCTTCTGCCTCAGCCTCCCGAGTAGCTGGGACTACAGGCATGCGCCACCATGCTTGGATAATTTGTTCTATATATTTTTAGTTGTCCAGCCAATTTCTTTCTATTTTCAGTAGAGACAGGGTCTCTCTCTTGCTCAGGCTGGTCTTGAACTCCTTACCTCTAGCTATCCCCCTGCCTCGGCCTCCCAGAGTGCTGGGATTACAGGCATGAGCCACCTTGCCTAGCCGGCATTCCTATTTCACATGTTTTTTAAGAACATCAAACTAAATGTTAGTATTTGTAGAGTACTTAGAACAGTACAGTGCTTCACACATGTTAAACAGTAGAAAAGTATTCTTTAACTAAAAATATAGGGTAGTGTTTAAAAGCTCAGTCTTTAAGACTACTTCGATCCAAATTTCAGATCCAAATCCAGTGCTTTAGAGAAAAGAGCCTATAATTCCAATTTAACCTTCTCCTGTCCCTTTGGATTCGCTGAAAGGGAAATTAACTTAAATTTCCCCACTTATATGAATTATACTTCTCCTCAATTAAAAATAAAGTAGCTACAACAATTCTTTAATTACATGAATGCATAAGTGTGTTTGTTTTTTCTGTTTTTGTTTCTTAACATTTTTATGATATAAAGATCTTTGCCTTTTATTACCTTGAAACTCCACTCTTCCCCCTTGCCCATTTACAACATTCCATGTATCTTCCAATGTTATTCGATGTTCTCCTCCATGTACTATAATTTATTTTAACAATACCTTAAAACCTTCAAATTGTGTTTATTTGCTATTGTAAAGAATGTTCTTATAAATAATCTTTTAATGATATCTTAAAGTTTACCCATTTTTATTTATTTTGAATAAATCTTTAAAAATAGAGTTGTTGACTCAAAGGGATTGTTTGACTATTGATAAGTATTTTTAAAAACATTACACATAGAAGTTGTAACAACTTATGTTCCCATCAGTGCTGAGTGTTCATGCTAATACCTCTTCTAACAACCAATGTCATCATTCATTTTAAATACTATCAATTTTCAATGTGACAGTCATCTTATTGCTTGATTTTGCATAGCATTTGTTACTAGTGATAGGTACGTGTTAAACATTGAATTTGAGAATCAAAGTTTTTACATTCAAATCCCGAATGTGTTAATTTCTGGAAACCTGTCCTCATGCAAATTAATCTCACTTAGACTCAGTCTCTTCATCTGTGAAATAGGGAAAATTATAATGTTTTGCTTGAAGTTTTTTAGAAAGTTTAATTGATTAGATTGCATGTAGCATTGCTTTCACGTGGTATTTGATTACTAATTGGCATCTGATGTAAATGCAACCTTCACATGTTTGTTAATGACATATTTTTATGACATATCTTCATGTTCTTTGCACTTGTTTATTGAGGTATTGTCAAAACCCCTTCCTCTCTTTTTATTAGTGGGAGAACTGTACATGTAAATTGGCTTCCAGGAGATTGGCATGCCACCTGCCAGCTTTCAGTTTGTTGTGGCTGTTCTTGCTCTGTGGCACCCAGAAAAGCTGCTTTGAAAAACTACTGATTCTGACTGCCAAATAGTGGTTGTCATTTCCATATTTGTGCCTAGCCTACTCTTTTCTCTCTTTTTCACAAGGCCACAATCTCCGATTCCTTCCTATAATTCTGCTTCCTCTGGAAAGGTGAATGTAAGTCTAGCCTTGCTGTCTTCCCTCTAGCTGGACCCATCTGTACTGTGTCTAACAAAAATTAATTCCCATTCCCAATAAGTATATGTATATTACTTCCTAGTTTATAGTTCTGATGCATGCCTCTCTTCCAGGATGGGTTCATAAAGAACTTGTAATCATATTGCTACTTTACCCAGTTAATCCAGAAAACATATGTAGTCAATGTTTATAAATATTGGCTTTGCCAATTTATTTATGTAGATTTTTTCCCATCAGGGAAGCAATTAATTTAACATTAATTCTTCAAATGTTTTTGTTGATTTCCAGGTGTTTAAAAACACATAAAAGCATGTTTGATTTCATATTATCTTTGAAACCACTTATATATCCTCTGTTTAACTGAACACTATATTGATGTAAGTCTTTTATTACTTTTATTTTTGATTGTCAGAACTAGAAAAGAATGTTATTCTCCCGTTACAGATTTAGTTCTCCACTCAAAAGTACCTCCAACTGTGGAAACAGTATGTTATGAAACACAGCATGGTTTCTAACAAATTGCTAATTAAGATCTGTTATGGTATATTTGTGTGATTAGCGGGAAATAAAAGTACCACAAACTTTTTTCAAATTTCAAAATTATTATGTATGTAATATAAATTACTTCGATTTAGTTCTGTTTATATCTTTTTCTCTTATTATTTTAGAAACTAGATATGCTTCTTATAAAAGGGAAAACAAGAACATCTTCAAATGTAGGAAAAACCTAAAATCTAAGCTTTGGGGAAAACATGTATATGTATATATATATATATATGCGCGTGGGTGTATATGTATGTGTGTGTGTATATATGTAGTGTATATATAAATATACATATATAAATATATATTTATAAATTTATATATAAAATATATAAATATAAAAAATATATATGTATATACACACACAAACATAGTGCTTTTGCTTTTCTAGAAGCCCAAAATGCTTCTCAGAGTCCTGCTTACCAAATAAAAACATCTAGCAAAGTTAATCATCTACCATGATCCACCTACAGCAGGATGGAACAAGCCCAACTTATTGTCAACCAGTGCAATACTGTAACCCATATTTTTGGTTAATTATTTGCTAACCCAGGCCTGTAAAAATATGTAATAATTGAATATAGTTTCTCAGAAGAACAGGAAGATTTACTAAAAGTTCATTTCTATCTCATTTTTAGTTCCTATTACCATGACCTTCTTCAATTGAGCTCGAAGTATCTTATCCTTTTTGTATCCCTCAAATCACTTGAAGTCTAAATTAACTCTCTTCTTTTATTTATTTGCTACTAAATTAATTTAAGCACTTTACAATCTTGCTATCTTGCTGTGTTAAGTGTGGTCTGAGAAACAATTACAATGTTATACCTGGGAGCTTTTAAAATGCAGAATGTCAGTCCTCATTCCAGACTTAGTCAAAATCTGCATTTTAAAGAGATGATCATGTACGCACATTAAAGTTTGAAAAGCAATACCAATGTCTAATCCTCTTCGGCTATTTTCTGTTTAATTTCTTGCTTGTTTTATGTCCCATGCAATAGTGGAGCTGCTGTGAGAAAGGCTACCAAAAATTCCTATTAATCAAATCCCATTTTTCCAGAGGTCACAGCTTCTTCTAGCCTTTCTCCAGTGTATTTCAATGTTGACCAATTCTCTTTTCTGGGTCTTCTATGACATCCATGGGACTTCTGTTTCTTCTCTTGGAACTGCTTATTTGTCCCTGTTCTTTCTCCCAATGTCAATGACAGGAACATTCCAATATTCTGGATTTTTCCATCACTTTTCTTTTTTATTCCTTGATTTAATTACATTCATTCTTAAAACTTGAAAAATTACTTTGAAGTACCAAACTTCCAAATCTTTGTATTTAGCCCACACCACACTTGTCTCCTGAGATATCTTCTGTCTTGAACTGTTTGATGAGCATTGCAATTTGGGCATTCTCAAGGTCAATGGGTTCAAACTAAACCAAGAGTTTTCTTTCCCAAACTAGACTTTTTAAATCTTCTACTTTGGATGTTTTATAAAATGTCGTGTTTTATTTTTCAGCACATTGTAAATTCTTTAAAGTTGTGGATCATTTTAATCTATTTCACACCTTATGATGTGAAGGCCTAATTAACAAAAACAGTGTGTAGGCTTACTTGGCTAACCAAATCCTTGCATTCAAATGTTAATTCAGTTCTATTCTATCAAATTAGTTCTTTGGAATATCTAGCAGGGTTCTCTATGTTAGCGTTATTATAATAACATAGAAAAGGGTTAGTTGAAGAACAAAAACAATCCTACACAACGAAATGCCAAATAGCATCTCAAGTGCCTATAAATGACACATACCTGCATTTCTATGTCTGTTTATCTAACTCTCTCAATCTCTCCATCTCTCAATTAAAATTTCTAGTAATATATCAGTGTGATTATAATAATATTTTCTTTGAGGAATTGGTGGAAACATTTGCCAAATATGGTAGATGAAGTTTCTATATTATTTGTGGTAAAGATCCTTCTCTTCATTTACTGTACTGATACTTCCTTGTTCAATCACCCTGCTAAGTGTTACCTTTATATTATCTATATCAATATGAGTTGGATTCATCTCATCTTTAATCAGGGTTCAAATGCAATGTGGAGGGAATTTTTGATTTCTTTAATAGCTCTAAATCAGAAATAAATTCAGAATCCAATGAGTGTTGTTCTGTAACTTTTGCTATTTGTTAAAGTATATGTTTACCAGTGCAGGGACTATGCCTGTTTTATACAATAAAGGACCTGACGTGTGAAAGCTGGGTCAGAGGAAAAATAGAGCACATTTTGGACTTGATTTAAAATATGTGTTCTGCTAATTATGTAGACTAGACAAGTAATTTAAGTTTTCTGAGATTCTATTGCTTTAGCTATAAAATATCATAATTAAATATACTTTATGGGGCTGTTTCAAAGAATAAGTAATGATATTTTAAAGTGATTAGCAGAGTAGACTTTGGGAATTATTTAGACTTTGGTGGAAATGCTGGCTCTAATCAAATGGCTTTAAGTGTATCATCTTCTGTAGGTTATAGAACTTCTGAACACTTCCATTTCCTCATCAGTAAAGCAGCAGCAATAATCCCTGTCTTATAGGGTTATTGTAAGTATTAAACAAGGTAATACCTGTTCAACACAAAGAAAATTTATTTTATAGTTTTAAAGAGTATCTACAATTATATTAACTCCTAAATGGTGTTCAGTTTATGCTAATATTTTTTCCTCTCATTATTTACTATCATTTCCTTGTACTTGCTGTGCTATGCAGATTTGGGTTCAGGAGTTCCGGTTTCAGGTGCTTCTTCCGCTAACTTCTTGCTATGTGTCAATACTATCTCTGAGCTTTATTTTTTCATTTATTGAATTGGGATTGTAGAGACCAAAGGAAAATTTCCCCTTTGTCCTCTATGTTCACTAGAAATCAACTGACAAAAGGCAGATTAATAGGAGAAAAGGCATACAAATTTATTATTGTGCATGGGAGTCGTACAAAGATCTCAGAGAAAAGCAAAATGGTTGACACTCTTACACCATTACTGGGGTTCAGAAACCCATACCTCAAAGAATCTACACAGACCAATTTTGCTGAGTTTCCCCACTCAGCCTATTACCATTAGATCATGCCCTTTTTGTCCAATCATATTTCTACAAAGCTGTCCACACTTTGTTGGACCTAAGCATAAAAATGGACAATTTCCCTTCATTTGTGTCTTCATTCTGAAGGCTCTATGTTCCATAAAACTATGATCAAATAGATTTGTATGCCTTTTCTCCTATTAATCTGTCTTTTGTCAGTGATTTTCAGTGAATCTACAGAGAGAGGACAATGGGAAGTTTTCCCTGGGCACTACACCATCTGAGGTTACAGAAAGAATGGGGGCTTGGAGTGTGACAACCCAGGTTACAGTGGCAAGACAGGTTATGGAAGGGAGAGCAGTGGAGGCCCAGCTGGCAAGGTGGGCATGTTTTGTAGCAGCCTCACAGGTAGCAGCCCTCAGAGAAAAATCTTTCGGCCTTTAAAGGTGTCAGACTCTCAGTTAATCTAAATCAGGACAAAAGAGGACCTCAGAAAAAGCATGGCTGCATCAATGCAGATTTTCTCTAGAGATGCAAATCCCCTCACAAAAGACAGCTTTTCAGTTATTCTTGTATTTCTAACCCTTCTGAGTAGCCATCTGAAATACGTCAAAGAAGTAGATTTTGGGGTGAAATATTTTGGTTTCCTTCAGGATCATAATGTTCAGGTGAGATAAAGCATGTCAAAGTGCTGTGACAACTCTGAAATTATATGCAATGTGAGTTATTAAATAAAATTGCAGATAATATTGGTCATCTACTAATTCACTCAAAAAACATTTATTAAATGCATAGTAAATTCAAGACTCCATGCTGACTACTCAAGAATGATTCAGGCTCTGCTTTAAGGCATTCACAAATTAGTAGATAATGCAATCATTCATATATATGTATATATATATATATATCAGCTGCAACAGTGTAAGGTATTCATAATAGGAGTAAACATAGGATGACTAAAGATGGCCCTCTGAAACAGCCCTTCGCACAAGTCAATAACGGGGTACAAGGAGAAAACTATGGTAAAGGTCTAGTTAAAAAATAATGATGATAATTAGCTGCCGTACCCCTGTTTGCTTCTCCATAACTGCCACTCCAGAGCCATGCAGCTGGTGATCTTAAAGATTCTTAACTTTCTCCATAGATAACATCACCTTTTTGAAACCTAAAGGTAGTTTTTAAGATATCTTCCAGGCCCTGGGATTAATTGACCCACCTACACCAGTGACCCATGCCAAGAAACCAACACAACTGGAATCGTGACCCCACAGGCTGAAACAACACAAGAAGATGATTCCTACACCCCTACAGTTTTGCCCTAATTAGCAAACCTAATTGCCTAATCCCTTGCCTGACAAACTATCCTTAAAAATCCCTTCTCCCAAACTCTCAGAGAGACGGATTAGAGAAACTTTTCCCCATCTCCTCAAGCAGTACTATGCCAAATAAAACTCTTCTTCCATTGTTTTGGTACATTGGCTTTTCTCTGTCCAGTGGGCAAATGAACCTGGTTGGGTGGCAATACCTCCATTGAGTAAAATCAGATTTCATTTGCCTATTTTTCATAAGAATATGTGATTAAAGATTTTAATTATCAACTCCTATTTCCTCCAAGTGATGGTTAATTTTATGTGTTAACTTGACTGGGCCATGGGATGCTCGAACATTTGGCCAAATGTTATTCTGGGTGTGTCTGTGAGAGTTTCTGGAGGAGATTAACATTTGAATTGGTGGACTGAGCAAAGCAGATAGTCCTTCCTAAAGTATATGGCCCTCATC
This sequence comes from Indri indri, assembly GCA_004363605.1. Taxonomy (NCBI): domain Eukaryota; kingdom Metazoa; phylum Chordata; class Mammalia; order Primates; family Indriidae; genus Indri; species Indri indri. The sequence goes on from RJWJ010001098.1 coordinate 39,853, forward strand.
CAATCAACTGAACACCTGAGTAGAACAAAAAGGCTGGGTAAGAGGGACCTCCTCCGCCTGATTATGTGAGCTAGAACATTAGTCTTTTCCAGCCTTCAGACTTGAACTAAAACGTTAGCTCTTTTTTGTTTTTTTTTATTTTTAATTTTTAATTTTTAATTTTTTTTTATTTCAGCATATTACGTGGGTACAAATGTTTAGGTTACATATATTGCCTTTCGAGCATTCCAGCCTTCAGACTGGAACTTGTGTTATCAGCTCTCCTAATTCTTGGGCTTTCAGACTCAGACTGGAACTACACACACATGCATACATGTATATGTGTGTGTATATATGAGAAACAGAATCAATAGGAGAGATATATAACCTGTCTATCTCTCCTCCTCTCTCCCTCTCTGTGCATAGATTATGTATGAGAAAGAGAACCAATAGAGATATATCTCTCCGTATATTAATATATACACGTGTGTGTGTGTGTGTGTGTGTGTATGTATACTGATGTACCCTATTTTTAAACCATACCTCTTCTTATGTCTCCTATTTAACTCCCCTACCCTTCCCCCTGGGATCAGATTCCATTAAAGGACTGAATCAAAATAAAATTGTTTCATAGCCGATTCAGATAAAACTGAAGTATTTTTCATAGCAGGTGAGAACCTTTAGAAGAATGTGAAGAAAAAAATGATGTCTATATTAGTTCTTGAGTATGTCGTTCTACCTATCTTTTTTTTTTTTTTTTTTTTTTGACAAAATGCCTTGAGGTCCTATGCCATTCTCAACTCTACTGGTATCTTGTAATTTGTCCTCTTATCTATACCTATATAAGAAGTGATAACTTTTATATTTAACTTCAAAAGACATATTCCTAATTTAGCTACCCCAGGTAAAATTCACAGAGAATCTGCTGAACTACGACTGATATGGGAAACATTGATTCAAAAGCTGTTAACTTGTTAGTCATATTTTTTTATTTTTATGTTTTTATTCATGGTTCAAAAGATGACAAATGCAAAAGTTACAGCAGTAGCTGACAGAGAGATTCTTTGCCAGGAGCAAAAAAGTGAGTTATAAAACCTGCATGGTCAAATTGAATTTAGACAAAGTTTGATTTACTCCTAGAGGCAATGATTAATTTTGTTGGGGGGGGGGGATGCCACCAAGTTAGTCACAACATCTAATTTCATTGAAATGCTTACAACCTTATAGGAAATAAAGCTTGTTTCACTGTGAATTCTCAAATAATAGCTAATGGCAGTGGGACACAAACTGTGTACTAGCAGTTAACCGTATGTGTGGGATAGGTTAAGGAATGCAGTTGTATCTGAGAAAATATTGTCTAAATTTTAACCACTAAGAAAAATTTTCAAAGAAGTCTACCTTGAGACTAATATCTGCAGAAATGTGTTCTGCACAGGTCTTTTCTTAAATAATACATAATGTTTTTGACCATTAACTGACTTAGTGTTTAAAATCACTATCAAGAAATGAAAAGAGTATAAATCATATAAAAATGAAGTTGGGAGAAAGAGAGACAGAGAGGCAGTAGGGTGGGAGAGAGAAAGATAGAAGGGAAACCTTTGTGAAAAGGTTTGCTTCACTTATACTTTATTTCTGAAGAGTTAATTATTAATTATATGTGTGTATGTTTGTGTTCATTACACACAAAAAAGAACATTGGGCTGAAATGTCTGCAGTGACCTTAGTCACTGAAAGTGAGAGCTTTGTCTAGACAATGCCAATATCTCTGGTAGCTCCAGAATTCTAAGTCTGTCAGTGTTCATTAGTGTAAGACTTACTTAATACAGAAATGTCAGTCTTTGAAGTTTTTGCTTATAAATTTCAAATAATTTTGTGGACAGCAAAGCTTATCATTGAAACAAAACAATAAAGATACCATTTATCAGATATATAATTATTAGGTGTTTGCTTAATGTATGTTAACATATCATTTTATTATTAAACATATTTTTTAAAATAACTGACAAAATGCTATTTGTAAATGCTAAAACCCTACGTGATTGTAAGGCATTATTATCTTTAAATATTCAGAGAGGTATTTTAAAGAGTTATATAGCATTAAATCATATTTATGTATCTTCCAGGGTCTCATATTAAATTTAGGTAGGAATAGTTAGTGATTATGGCTAACCAACACAGAAGGAAAAGTGGAAGGTAAGTGGGCAGGTCCTTTTTCAATTCCAAATTTTATTATTTTATTATTTTTTGTTTCTTTTTAAAATGTTTACAGATTTAGGGGACATAAATGCAGTTTTGTAACATGGATACAGTGCACGGTTGTGAAGTCTGGAATTTTAGTGTAACCATCACCTAAATAGTGTAAATTGTACCCACTGAGTAATTTTTCATCACTTACCCACCTCCCATCATCCCACCCTCTGAGCCTTCTGAGTCTCCAATGTCTATTATATCACTCTCTATGTCCATGTGTGCACATTATTTAACTCCCACTTACAGGGGCAAACATGCAGATTTGACTTACTGTTTCTGAGTTATTTCACCAAATAAAATGGCCTACAGTACCATGCATGTTGCTGCAAAAGACAATTTCATTCTTTCTTATGGCAGAGAAGTATTCCATTATATATTTATACACACACACACACACACACACACACACACACACACAAGTACATTATATATGTATATATACATAGATACATTATATATACTCACACACACACACACACATATATATATATATACACACACACACTCACTATATTTTTTAATCCAACCATCCACTGATGGAAACTTATGTTGATTGCATACCTTTGTTATTGTGAATTGTTTTGTGATAAATACACAAGTACTGATATATTTTAATACAATGATTTATTTCCCTTTAGGTATATACTTAAAAGCGGGGTTGCAAGATCAAATTATGATTCCGCTTTCAGTTTTTTGAGAAATTTCCATACTGTTTTCCATAGAGGTTGTACTAATTTACATTCCCTCCAACAGGCCATAAGTGTTCCCTTTTTACCACATCCTCACCAACATCTATTGTTTTTTGACTTTTTAGTAATAGCCAGTCTGACTCGTGTAAGATGGTACCTCATTGTGATTTTTAACTTACATCTTCCTGATGATTAGTAATGTTGAGCATTTTTTCATACGTGAATTGACCATTGGTATGTCTTCTCTTGAAAAATATCTGTTCATGTCATTTGCCCATATTTTAGTTAGCTTATGTTTTTTTCTTATTCAATTGTTTGAGTTCCTTATTCATTCTTGATATTAGTCCTTTGTTGCATTCATGGTTTGTGAATACTTTCTCCCACGTGTAGGTGGTCTGTTTATTCTATTGATTATTTCATTTGCTGCGCAGAAGCTTTTTAGTTTAATTAAGTCTCATTTATACATTTTTGTTTTTATTGAATTTGCTTTTGAGGACTTCGTTATAAATTCTTTGGTTAGGCCAATGTCCAGAAGATTTTTTCCAAGATTTTCTTTTGGAATATTTGTAGTTTCAGGTCTTACATTTACGTGTTTAATCCATCTTGATTTAATTTTTGTATATGGTGAGAGGTAGGGATCTAGTTTCATTCTTCTGTATATGGCAATGCAAATTTCTCAGCACCATTTATTGAATACGGTATCTTTACCCTGTGTATGTTTTTGTCAACTTTGTCAAAGATCAATTAGCTATGGGTATGTGGCTTCATTTCTGTGTTCTCTATTCTTTCCCATTCATCTATGTGTCTAATTTTATACCAGTATCTTCCTGTTTTGTTACTATGGCATTGAAGTATAATTTAAAGTTAGGTAATGTGATGCCTTCAGATTTGTTCTTTTTGCTTAAGATTGCTTTGGCTATTCAGGCTCTTTTATGGTTCCATATGAATTTAAGGATTCTTGTTTTCTAAATGTGTGGAAAATGATGTTGGTATTTTGATAGGAATTGCATTGAATCTGTAGATTGCTTTGGGCAGTGTGGTCATTTTATAATAAATATTGACTTTTCTAATTCATGAGCATGGGATGTTTTTCCATTCGTGTAATTTATGATTTTTTTCATCAGTGTTTCATAGCTTTCCTTGTAGATATTTTCCACCTCTTTGGTTATGTATATTGCTAAGCATTTTTTTGTAGTTATTGTAAATGGTATTGAGTTCTCAATTTGGTTCTCAGCTTGGTCATTATTGGTGTATAGAAACGCTACTGAATTTTGTGCATTGATTTGGTATCATGAAGCTTTACTGAATTCCTTTATCAAATGTGAGAGTTTTTAGGGTTTTCTAGGTATAAGATCATGCCATAAAACAAAGATAATTTAACTTACTTTTTTCCAATGTGGATGAACTTTATTTCCTTCTCTTATCTTATTGTTCTTTCTAGGACTTCCAGTACTATGATAAAGAGGAGTAGCGAAAGGGGGCATCCTTGTCTTGTTTTGGAACTCATTGTGCTTCTTTAAAATCAATATTTTAAATTCTTCATTTGGGTTTTCATCTTCAAAGGTTTCATATTGGTTAGGATCTATTGCTGTTTTCTTCATAATGCCAGATTTCCTTCTCTGGTTCCTTCTCATCTGGATAAACTATTTTGTCTTCTTATTTTTGAATTTAATTTTACTTGAATGGGATTTTTTTTCCCCCTTGAGGATATGACAATAATGTATATTTTGTGTGGTCATTTGGCTTTAGTTCTTTCTGCTTTCAGTGACAAAGAGTCTGTTTGAGTTTCTTGGTTATAAATATGCTTTGTGTGGTGACTTTCTTAATTCCTGGTTGTAGTAGTGATGTGTTGGGCATATGAGCAGATTCATTACTTCCTACAAAGCTCGAGTAGTGGAAGTCTCAGGAAGCTTAACTGGTTACCCAGTGCTGTGCACTTTTGTTAGCAGTGCTATGCACTGTTTTGTGCAACTTAACTTCCAGGCCAGGAGGTAGCAGGTAAGAGCTGACTGTGGCAGAAGCAGATGGTTAAATGCTTGATCTTTGTTTACCAGGAGAAGCCCTCTGTTGATTCAGTGGGCTGGTCTGTAGAATACACAGTGGCCTGAACTCCCTGCTCAGACCCTGAGGGGGTGACAAAGCTGGGTGGAGCTAACTGTCAAGCCTACCTTGTCAATCCCAAATTTTAATGTGAACTAAACATTTCATGTAAGAATTTATATGTAACTCAAAAATATATATTAATGTGTATTTGGAAAAACTTACACATTCGCATTAATGTAAGAAGTGTGTTTTATATTTCAGAAATAAACATCTGTTTTGATTTTGCAGAGTTCCAATGCCATGTTGGCATTGTTGCTAAAAATGGAAAATGTGAATTCTCCAATATTTGTTTTTAATATCGTTTTCATTATTTAGGTTCTCTTAAATTTGTGTGTGATTTTTAGGATCAAGTTGTCAATTTATGCAAACATTGGTAGTGAGATTTTTAAAGGGAATGCATTGAATTTCTAGATCAGTCTGAGGAATATTGCAATCTTTACAATATTAAGTCTTCTAACCCATGAACAGGGACAATCTTGCCTTTTGTTTAGGTCTTTTTAAAATTTTTTTCCATCTGTCTTGTCATTTTCCAGGCAATCAGTCTTGAACTTCTTTTGTTAATTTATTCCTAAATATTTTAATCTTTTTGATGGTGCTATTTTAAAAAGACATCATTTTCTTAATTTCATTTTTGTATTTATCATTGCTAGTGTATAGAAATGAAAATGACTTTTGTATATTAATCTTGTATCCTGAAAACCTATTGGACTTGTTTCTTTGTTCTAACTGCTTTTTTTTTTTTTTTTTTTGACTCCTTGGGATTTCTATATACAAGATCATGTCACCTGTGAACAGATACAGTTTGACTTCTTTCTTTCTAACTGAATGCCTTTTATTTCTTTTTCTTGCCTAATATCTCTGGCTAAAACCTCCATTGCAATGTTGTGTATAAATGGTATATATCTTTGTTGTTCCTGATCTTAGGGAGAAAGTATTCTATTTTTCACTTAAATGTGTTGACACTTATGAGTTATCATTGATACTTTTTATAAGATTGAGGATGATTCCTTCAATTCCTAGTTTTTTAATATAAAAGGTTGTTGGATTTTGCCAAATAATTTTTTTATTCCAAGTAAGATGATCATGTAGTTTTGCCTTTTATTCTATTAATATGATATATTACAATGATTGTTATATATCAAACTCACAGTCTTAAGATAAATCACATTCAGTCCTGATGCATTAGTCTTTTAAAATGCTACTGGATTTAGTTTGAAAATATTTTGTTGAGGATTTTTTGTCCATATTTATAGGAGATATGACCTGTAGTTTTGTTTTTGTGGGCTTTTTTCTAGGGATTTTTTTCCTGATTTTGATATCAAAGAACTACTGGCCACATAGAATGAGTTGGGAAGTATCCCCGCTTCTTACATGTTTTTAGAGTTTATGAAAGATTGTGGTTAACTCTTCTTTAAACATTTGGAAGAATTCTCCAATGAAGACATGTAGGTTAGACTTTTCTTTGTGGGAAGTTTATTTTTTTAATTCTAGAAAATTTATAACAACTAAAGTGGTTGATTTCATAATAATTCTTCTTGGACAAGTTTTGGTAATTTGTGTCTTTTCAGGAATTTGTTAATTTCATCTACTTAACTAGATTTTTTTTTGGCACTATTTTTTCATCATTCTTTTATCCTTCTTATTTTGATAAGGTTGATAGTGATTTCCCCCTTTACATTTTTATTTGTCAATTGTTTTCTTGGTCACTATAGTTAAAGATCTGCCAATTTTACTGCTGTTTTCAAAGAAACCACTTTTGATTTTATTTTCTCTATTATTTCTCTCTTCTTTGTTTCCTTTTCCCCTCCTCTAGTCTTTATAATTACCTTCCTTCAACTTGATTTGTGTTTAGTTCACTTTTATATCTTTAGATTCTTAAGACGAAAAGTTAGGTTTTTAATTTGGAATCATTTTCTTTTTTAATATATGTGTTTACAGACATAAACTTCTCTTTAAGCACTGTTTGGCTGCATTCCAGATATTTTGGCTGTCTTTTTTTTTTTTTTTTTTTTTTTTTTTTTTTTTTTTTTTTTTTTTTTTTTTTTTTTTTTTTTTTTTTTTTACTTTCATTCATCTCAAAGTATTAATATTTATAATTTCTCTTATTATTTTCTCTTATAACCATTTGTTATTTAGGATTTATTTAATTTAAGTATCTTTGTGAATTTCCCCAATTTTTTTGTTATTGGTTCCTAATTTCAGTCCACATGACCAGAGTAGATACTTTATATGTTTTCAATTATTTTGAGCATATTTAAAGTTGCTATCTGACTTAATAAATGTTCTTAATAAATACTGAAGACTATTTCATATCCACTGGAGAAGAATATGTTCTCTCCTAATGTTGGGTAGAGTGTTCTATAGATTTCAGTTGGGTCCAATCAGTTTAAAGTGCTGTTCAAATATTATATTTCTTCATTAATTTTCTGTTTTAGTGTTTCATACACTATTGAAAGTTGGATATTGAATTCTCCAACTTTATTTATGGAATTTTCTCTCAACTTCAATTCTGTCACTTTTGTTTCATGTATTTTGGGGCTCTGTGATTATGTACATAAATTTTTATAATTTTTATGTCATCATGGTAGATTGTCCCTTTTTACTTTCAGTATTGCGTGATTATACCATAGCCATAGCCACTCCAGCTCTGTGTTGAGTGCTATTTAAATAGTATATATTTTTAAATCTTTTTACTTTCAATTGATTTGTGTCATTAAAATTTCAAGTGTACCTCTTGTGTGATAGTACATTGTTGGATCACTTTTTTAAATTTACTCAGTCATTTCTGCCTTTGAATTGGAGTGTTTAGTCCATTTAAGCTTAATGTAATTACTGATAATGTAAGATTTATGTCTGACATTTTGATATTTGTGTTATATATCTAACTTATTTTTCTTTGTCTTTTTTTTCACTGCTTATTTTGTGTTAAGTATGTATTTTCTGGAATATCATTTTCATTCTCTTGTTTTGTTTACTGCATATTGTTGCTCCATGAATTAATATTAAACGTGTATGGGGACAGGATGTGTCTTAGGAGTTTTGCAGAGCTTTGCCCTGAAGGAATATGTGAACGTGTTGGTTTGCATTTCAAATGCTGTTACACACGGAAGGGCCTCTGAAAGACAGTAGTGGCTGTATCCCACAAGGCGCCGCGTTTCTCAGACCTAAAGGTTTAGATTTGCTTTGTAAAGCACAAGTGAATCTGTTAAAAACTACAGGCTGAGAGCTGACAATGGAGTGCCCTCCGGAATAGGCAGCAGACAGCTTCCCGAACGGCTAAAAGCAAAGCTCTTGTTTAAACCATTCTAGACTACCTGTCTCCATTCACAATAACCTAATAAACATGGAGCCAACATATCTCTGTTTACCCCCTCTGTTAAATGATAAACTTACCTTAGAATTTAGAAGTTAATCTTTGAAAGACTTTGTAACCGTTTGCTCAGGTAGATAGAATTTGTTAAAGAATCTGTAGAAGCCTTCCGTAGAAGCCTTTTGAAAATCTGTTAACCTGAGAGGAACTACCTGCTGTTATGTAAATCTGTTGCCCCTGGCAATTATTTACTATTCCCTATAAGTTACTGTGTAAGACCTCATTCGGGGCTTTTTGAGATCGCCGGAGAGGTCCGACCCCCCTGAGCTCCCGCTTTGCCTATAATCTTTGTAAACTGATAAAACTATATCTTTGTCTCAGTGTATTCTTTTATTTCTTCCATTTTCCATTTTTCTCCATTATTTTCTTATCCCTTGCAACTCTACCAAAGGGACCCGGCTTTTTGTGGGGAGCATTGGCTACGTTCCCCGCAGTATATGTTTAAGCTATTTTTTAAATGTCTATTGTGAGGATAACAACTAATATTTTAGTTTTTAAAAAAACCTAACAGAACAATCTTGATTTTTAAATATTTAAATAATATAACTTGGCAACTCTGAAGATCAAATACCACCTCTCCCCAGAATGTGTTGGGGTTTGCTGCTTCTCGTTGCTTCTGTTCATTTGTTTAGTGACTTTCCTGGACTACTTCTGTGAAGTCTGTATTCTATGTCATATGAGGCCACTAAAATCTCTGCTTGGTTAGTTCCTTTATTAGCTAATAATTGGGCAGCGATTTTCTTAAATGCCTTGAACCATTAAATCACCCAATTTTGCCTAGGAGTTCCATGTATATGTTGTGGTACGTGTTCAATCTCACACATAGTTTATAACTCTGCTTAGCCTTTATTTACTGCTTGAGGAGAGCCTCAAGGTCAGTCAGAAGTGAAAGATTATGATCTTCTCATGTCTCATGTACACACATATGCACACATACAGACACGGTCTTTTAGATTTCTAGGAATATATTAGAGTTTGTGGAAGATAACATCTTATTTTCCCATTTTTTCTTTTAAGATTTTGGTCAGCCTCTTGTTAGCCTCAACTGACTGGTGATGTCATCTCAGGCTGCTTCTATGTTAAACAATTGGCCCTGATTGTTTACCACAAATGCCTTGAAGATAAGGCTTTTTCCACAAAGTGAGCTCCTAGAATCAGCTTAAATAAAGACAAAACTTAATAATGGAGCTAGGTGGCAATCTACCAGACAGGTTAAATAGTGACAATTCTTTGGGGATAAGGCTTTTGTTGAGCTTCAAATCTTTCCTTCCTCCTACAGTAGGTGCTAGAATGTTGGTTTTCACAGCTACCACCATTGCAAGGGTATTGGTTTTCATAGCCACTGAAAAGCTGGAGAGAGAGAAATGCGATTTCAACAAGTTAAAATAACACAAAGCTCACTTGCTGAGAGTCAGCTGTCTTTGTTTGTTTCTTTGAAAAAATGCCTTTCAGATGGTTTCAAACATTTAGTAACTTTTGGAGTTCTGAAAAAGTTAAATTTGACAATTTTTGTTAGTGTTCTTATTGCTTTTATGGAAAAGCAGATTTCAGAGGTCTTTACTCCACAATGCTGGACCGTCCTTCTGCTTTTGCAGTTTCTGTATCAAAGTTTATTAAATCTCTCGGCTCAAACATATAGATAAGTAGCTACTAAATACAAAGTAGAAAAATATCAGAATTAAAGGTTGACTCTGAGGGTGACATAGAGGGGTTGTTGACTAGAAAGAAGGACTAAGAAAAGTTCTTGAGAATGATGCTAATATATATCTTGAAAGAGATTTGGGTTACACAGCTATAGCCCATATCAAAAATCAGTAAATGTACACTTAAAATCAGTCCATTTCATTATTTGTACATTTTATATCAAAAGAAAATTGTAGATGAATATTGAACTCTAGTAACTCTATGTACTCTGAAGTCAGTAGTTTGGGGAATACATATTAATGTCTGCAATTTACTTGCAATGTGTCCAAAATAAGATAGATGGAGAAATTGATAGGTATGTAAAAACACATATGTACACACACAAGTTTAGTAAAGTTAATGGTATGTAGGTATTCACTGCAAAATCTTACAAATTTGCCTCATTTTTTGAAAAAAAATTCATAACAAAATGGGAGTAGAAACCTAAAGTGGAAAGACAGATACTAGTTTGAAACATACTTTAAAAAAAATAATGTCACAGTATAAATGACTACTATTTTTTCCAGAGTTAAGAAACTTTGGAAACATTTATAGAAAGCTAAAGAGATAAAAGTCAATCTTTGTCAAAGGGGCACAGCTAAAATCCTTTAGGAATTGAGGAAACAATTTGTGAAAAACTATATGTCTCTTAAATTGTGGGAAGAGAAACTAGTATCATTTACAGCTCCATATAGGTGACATTTTAGAGATTTCTCTGTAATAGAATAAAAACATGAAACACTATTTTCCATTTTTTAGTACCATTTCTGTACAAATATAAGCAGTAGTAGGTGAATCAGATATCAAACTTTCATGAGATCAGCGAACGCAATGGTTTAGTTCAGAGCTATGTAAAGATAAAATTGGTTCATAGGAATTCTGTGAGGTGAAAATTGTAAAAAACAGCATCAAAATGCAATTCAGTCACTGTATACTGGAAGTGTCTTCTTTCTCCCCAAAAACTTAATTAGCTCATAGTTTAAAATTTAACATAAAATATAATAGTTTTTCACCAGATTATTTGTCTATCTTTCACAGAACTGCTAGATTGTAATTTAATATGATTGCTTGACATGAAGCCTGGCTGTACATGGTAAAAAAAATATCAGCAGTTGCCACCATAGCAGAATCCATTACATAATGGAAGCACAAAGTAGTGCCTTTGGAGTTGAGAAGAAGAAATTGAATAGCTGTCTTGTCATGCTGTTTAACAAAGTAGGAATCAGGACTGTAGGCAGTAACACGCTGACATCACAGGTCCTGCAAACTGTGTGGATCTCTCTACACCTGAGAGAGCGAATGGAGCCCAGATGCACAAGGCTGTTTGAGTGCTATTTAATCACTTTAGGAGATGTCTGCACCATGTTTATCTTCCTCTCTTTTATGGACAAATAGGAGCTCTTAGCACAATAAATGTGCTGAATCTCTAACTATAGAGGGGAAAAAAGGAACTTTGTGATAATCAGAAAAGACATGTTAATGCTGTAGGTATTACTGAACCAGGCATATAGTGACTCAGGAAATGTTTGTTGATTAAATAAAGGTATAAATAATTAATGTATTTTTTCAACACACTTTTATGGAATATATAGTATTTACAAAGATCTATGTTGGATTTCATTCAGAATGCAAAGCTTCATGGTGTTAGGTCTTAAGAAGCCTACAATCTACCAGAAAATATGAATTATTACAAATATTTATTTCACAGTCAGAAATGATAAGAGCTATGTGAGAGATATAATTTGAGTGCAACTAGAGCATAGAAACAGCTATGGTCATCTTGTAAAACTTTGTGGATTTAGTTGCATTTGGAAGGACATTAATATATTAATAGGAGCAGATGAGGATGGGAAATAGGGCATAAGGGGTAATTTAGGTGAAAGAATGGGACAGAAATGAACTTAAAATATTATTTTTAAAAATCAGTTTTATATAATTCATAAAAATCAACAGTTCAATGATGTTTGATATGTTTACACAAATAACTACCACCGCTATCATGATATAGACCATTTCCATGACTTGTAAAATTTCCCTTATGCTTTATAATAGTATCCTATTTCCACTAAAACAAATTACAACAAGATTAGTAGATTCATGCAACACAAAGGTATTCTCTTATACATGGTTAGAAATCCAAACTGAATCTTATGGGAATAAAATCAAAGTATTGGCAGGGCTGATTCCTTCTGAAGACTGCAGGGGGAAATCTGCAGCTTGCCTAATGCAGTTTCTAGAGGCTTTCCTTATTCCTTAGCTTGTGGTCGCACCTCCATAATCTCTGCCTCCCTGTAACACTATGCTTTCCTCTTCTTTTCTCCTGCACTCCTCCCTCTGCTGACTCCTTCTGAACCCACCCCATTGTGATCACAAAAGTCCCATCCTGGATAATCTGGGATAATACCCTTATCTCAAAATTCTTAATCATATCTGCAAAGTCACTTTTGTCATATGAGGTAACATTCACACATAGAGGGGATTGTGATATGAACATATTTTGGGTAGGGGCATTATTGAGACTATCACATGCACTTTTGATCTCAGTCCACTGCCCAAAACCACTGGCCCTGGAATTCACTAATCTGATTTTTAACATTATAGTTTTGCCTTTTCTACAAAGTCAAATAAATGGAATCATACGGCATGCAGTTGTCTATTGTGTCTGGCCTCTTTCAGTTAACATAATGCTTTTGAGATTCATCCATATTGTCAAGGGTAACCATAGTTTCTTTTTTTATGGTTGAATAGTATCACATTGTGTGGGGGTATATGACAATATCTTTCCTCATTCACCAGGTGATGGCCATTTGAGTTCTTTTCAGGTTTTGGCTGTTATGAATAAAGCTGCTATGAATATTTAAGTGTAAGTATTGTTTTCACATGTGTTTTCTTTTCTTTTAGTTAAAAGCATGGGTGTAGAATGTTGGTGTGAATGGTAAAAAGTATGTTTAACTTTAAAAAAACTGTCAAACTGTTCTCCAAAGTTATTATACCATTTGCATGTTCAGCAATGTATGAGAGATTCAGTTGATTCGCATCTTTACCAACACTTGTCATTGTTTGTTTGTGGTTATTCATTCTAAATGGTATACATTGCTATCTTAGCATTCTTTTAATTTATAGATCAACAGTGACAACTAATGATTAACTTCTCATGTGCCTATTTGTAATTGATATATCATTAATACAGAGGTTTTTCAAATATTTTGCCCATTTTTAGTTGGGTGTTTATTTTTTTTTACTGCGTTGAAAAGTTTCTTTATATATTATGAATTAGGTCCTTTATTAAAAATGATTTTCCAAACAGGATTATCAGTTTTTGGATTGCATTTTCGTTTTATTGTTTTTTGAATAGCAGAAGATTTTAATTTTTGTAAAAATTCAATTCATCATTTTTTGTATGTTTTATGATTCTTGTCTTTCTAAGAATTATTTACCTAATTCAAGGTGACACTAATTTTCTTCTATGCTTTCTTCTACAAGTTTAATAAATTTAGCTTATATATTTAAGACAGCTATTGACTTAGAGCTAATTATTGAATGTAGTATAAGGTAAAGGCCAAAGTTTTATTTTTGCCTGTATGGTAAATTGTAAATAAAAGGTAGGGAATAAACTTGAAAGCATAAAGGAAATGATAGAAAAAATTTTCTCAAATAAACTTTGTACTTCAGAATAATTTTTATTTTGGAATAATTTTAGATTTACAAAATGGTTGCTATCATGAGTGGTTTTATAATGTTTCCACTTGACAAGATAATGGAGTGCCCAGATATTTGGCTGCACATATTTTTGGTTGTGTCTATAAGGGTGTTTCAGGATGAGTTTAGAATTTTAATTGGTGGAATTAGTAAAGCAGATTGCCTCTGCAGTGCGAATGGGCATCATTATCAAATCCTTTAACAGCCTGAATACAAGAGGGTGGGGGGAGGAGGAATTTGTCCCTTTCATCTGACTGAGCTGGAACATTGATTCCCTACCATTGCACTGACACTTATCTTTTCAGCTCCCCTGGTTCTCTGGCCTTTGGACTTAGAATGAACTATATCACCAACTTTCCTATTGGTCTTCTGCTTGCAGGCAGCAGATCATCGAACATCTTGTCCTCCATAATCCTATGAGTCAATGGAGAATAATGCATAATAAATCTCTTTATTAATATAGGTATAGATATATACATTATATGTATCATATATAACATGTATTATAATATATTATGTATAAATATATAATATATTATATTTCACATTATTATGTATTATTTAATTTAATCAACATATGCATATTTAATGTATGATTTTAATGAATAAAATATACATTTTAATATGTAGTATTAAAGAGAGCACTGATAGTTCATAATATAACCTGGTAATAGAGTATGCAAAACATTTGCATTGGATACTCTTAATCTACCACTTACAAGAAGCAACAAGCTGGATGACTATACATATGAGACTTTTGAACATTTTTGGAAAATTAATAAATATAATAAAGTTAGCCGATTGCTCTTAATGTACCTAGAAAAAGTGGTGCAAGAAAAGAAAGTGCTCAGGGATTCTAATTCCCAGCTGGAGAGCTGATAAATCATCTGAAAGCTTCTACATGTGCCCTGAAGGAGACTCTTATGTCTCATAGCAAAGATTGTCATCCTATGACTGGTTGCATTATAACACATATTGACCTCCCAATCTCACAGGGTATCTACTGTTAAAGTGAGAACATTGGGAATGAATTAGATCTTGTAAGTTGAAATGTGGATGTGTGGGGAGACTTTGATGAATCAGGGGACATTGAGTCCCTAAATTCTGTTGAGAGATTTTTTTTCCCAATAGAAGCAGGCTTCCCAGAGAAGTTGGCCTTCTCACCCCTAGTACCCCTAGTATAAGTAGACTGTACACTCCCAGTGGTTGAAAATTTCCCACTCCCAGTGGTAGAGGACTCTCCACCCCTATCTAAAAGATTAACCCTATACTGCTTGAAGAAACTGCAGTGACCTCACCTGAGGCAATTGCCATGCACTACAATACTAATTCTCTTCAGAAATCATTCTCATTCTCCTTCTTTGTGTCTAGATCTATAATTAGACTTAAGTCCCAGCAGGCCCATAAAGACAAGGTACCAAGCCTGACCCATGAAGAGGTACACTCTGCTTCAGAGGGGCTGCTTGAGTTTTCTAATTTATAAAAGCAAAAATCTGGGGATTATGTGTGGGAATGGATACTAAGTATGTGGAATAATGGTAGAAGGAATAAAAAGTTGGATCAGGCCAAATTCATTCATATGGACTCACTAACAGAGATTCTGCATTTAATGTTGCAACTCAGGGACTTAGAAAAGACTCTCCTTGTTTGCTTGTTTGTTTGGTTGGTTGGTTGGCTGAAACATGGACCACAACGTGGCCTACAGTGAACAAACTGGAAAGGAAAATGCTGGACCTGCATTTGTTTAATGTAGAGGAAGGGGCTCAAAGGCTTAGGGAGACTGAAAAGCTAGAGTGGACATTATTAAGACCTATTCATCCACATTAGGTGGGTCCAGAAGACATACCTTTCACCAATACTGTCAGAAATAAATTTGCGAGGGGAGCCCCAAAACCTTGAAGAACTCTGTGATTCCTCTTCTCTGAGGGCCAGATTTTTCAGTGGGGGTTGAAGCCACTCAACTGGAAAACCTAAATTGCAATTGTAGTAACTGAATCCCAGGGTGACAAGAGCTGAGTGGTGGCACTCGACAACCGAAGGCAATGTGGGCATGGTTACTGTAATGGACAGCAGAGTCAAAGCAGAAATGAGAATAGCCTGACTCATGCAGACCTATGATACTGTTTAATTGATCGTGGTGTTCAGTGAAATAGATCAGACGCCTACTAAATTCTTACTTGATCTGTATAAGGGGAAAAATTCTAGGTTAAGTGAACAAGGCTAACTTGAATCATAGAAACAAAGAGTCACAGCCCCTCAATTAATTGACAGACCCCCAATCCCCTTTAATGAGGGCAAGTTGGATCACCTTGAGGAAGGACCCTAGCACACTACCAAAAATCGTGACTGTTATTTTTTCTCCCAGACTTCCCCAAAAGGACCTAAAACCCTTTATCAGGGTAAATGTGCATTGGATAAAAGGAATAACCAGAACTTTTAGAGACTACCGGACACTGGCTCTGAACTGGCACAGATTCTAGGAGATGCCAAACATCATTGTGGGCCATCAATCAAACAGGGGCTTATGGAGGTTAAGTGATCATTGGAGTTTTAGTTCAGATCTATCTCACAGTGGGTCTAGTGGGTTTCTGAACTCATCTGATGGTTATCTCCCTGGATCCAGAATGCATATTTGGACTAGATATATATAGCATCTTATAGAGTCCTCTCATTGGTTCCCTGACAGGTAGAGTGAGGTTATAATGGTGGGAAAGATCAAGTGAAAGCCAGTAGAACTGCCTCTTCTTAGGGAAATAGTAAACAAAAGCAATAACACATTCCTGGAGGGATTGGAGAGATTGGTGCTACCATGAAGAACTTGAAGGATGCAGAAGTAGTGATTCCCACTATATCCTCACTCAATTTGCCTATTTGGCTTCTGCAGAAGACAGAGGGATCTTTGAGAATGATGGTGAATTATTGTGAGCTTAATCAAGATGAGGCTGCAATCGCATTCACTGTACCAGATGTGTTTTATTTCTTGAGCAAATTAACACATTCCTTGGTATGCAGCTAAAGAAACCAATGCCTTTTTCTCCATCTCTGTCAATAAGGCCCAAAAGAAGCAATTTGCTTTCAGCTGGAAAAGGCATCAATACACCTTCATGGCCCTACCTCAGAGGTATATTAACTCTCCAGCCCTATGTCATAATTTAGTTTGCAGAGACCTTGATCATTTGTTTCTTTGACAAGATGTCACACTGGTATATTACACTTACGACATTATGCTGATTGGATGAACTGTACGAGAAGCAGCAACTACTCTACAGTTATTGGTAAAACAATTGCATGCCAGAGGGTGGGGAAAATAGGTAAAATTTAGGGGCTATCTACTTTAATGAAATTTCTATAGATTTAGTGATATGCAGCATCTTGAGATATCTCTTCTAAGGTGAAGAATAGGTTGTCCCATCTGGCCATTGCTACAACCAGAAAAGAGGGACAATGCCTAGAAGGCCTCTTTGGATTTTGAAGGCAATGCAGTTTTCATCTGGGTGTGTTACTCTGGCCCATTCACCAAGTGACATGAAAAGCTGCTTGTTTTGAGTGAGGCCCAGAACATGAGAAGGCTCTACAACAGGTCCAGGCTGCTGTGCAAGCTGCTTTGCTTCTTGGGCCATATGATCCAGCAGATCCAACAGTGCTCAAAGTGTCAGTGGAATACAGGGATTTTCTTTGGAGCCTTTGGCAAGAGTGAATAACATTAGAATTTTGGGTCAAAGCCCTACTGTCTTTTGTGGATAACTATTTTTTTTTTTTTTTTTTTTTGAGAAACTGCTCTTGGCTTGCTACTTGGCCTTAGCAGAGCCTAAATGCTCAACCATGAGTGATCAAGTTACTACGATAAGCTGCACATTATCTGATCCACCAAGCCATAAAGTTGGGTGTGCACAAAAGTGCTCCATCATCAAGTGGGAGTGACATATATGTAATTGGCCCCACACAGTCACTAAAGGCACAATTAAGGTGCATGAAGTGGCCCAAATGCCCATGCTATCCATGTCTCCTACATTGCCCTCCCTCTCCTAGCCTGCATCTATGACCTCTTGGAGAGTTCCCTTTGATCAGTTGGCCGAGGAAGAGAAGACTCTGCTCTGGTTTACAGATGGCTCTGCACAATATGCAGCAGTCACCCAAAAATGGGCAGCTGCAGCACTATAGCCCCTTCTTGGGACATCCCTGAAGGAGAGTGGTAAATAAAAATTCTCTCAATTGGCAGAACTTCAAGCAGTGTACCTGGTTGTTCACTTTGCCCAGAAGGATAAATGGCCAGATATGTAATGATACACTAATTCGTAAGCTATAGCCAATGATTTGGGTGGATGTTCAAGAACTTGGAAGAAACATAATTGCAAAATTGGTGACAAGGAAATTTGTCAGGAGGTATGTGGAGAGAGCTCTCTGAACAGGCAAAAATCATGAAGATAGTTTTGTCTCATGTGAATGACCACAAAGGAATGACTCTACCAGAGTAGGACTTTTAAAATGAAATTAATAGGATGACCCATTTTTATGGATATTAGTCAGCATCTCTCCCTAGTCACCTCTGTTGTTGCTTGCTAGGCGCATAAACAAAGTGGCTGTGATGGCAGAGTTGTTGGTTATATATGGGTCCAGCCACATGAACTCCCACTCATTAAGGCTGACCTGGTTATTGCCACTTTTGGGTTCCCAATCTGACAGCAGCAGCAAAAAAACATAGAGTCCCTGATATGGTATCATTCTTCAGGGTGATAGGCCAGCTACCTGGTGGCAAGTGGTCCACATTGGATACCTTTTGGCCTGTAAGGGGGAGCATTCTGTTCTTACTGGAATAGATACAGTCATGTGTCCCTTAACAATAGAAATACATTCTGAGAAATGTGTAATTAGGCAATTTGGTTGTTTTGTGAACATCATAGAGTGTTCTTGGATAAACCTATGTACAACCTACTGCATATCTAGGCTATCTATAGCCCCTAGCCTGTAAACCTGTATAGCATGTTACGGTACTTAATACTGTAGGCAGTTGTAACACAATAGTATTTATGTATCTAAACATATCTAAACAGAAAAGGTACAGAAAAAATATGGTATAAAAGATAAAAAGATGGTACATTCATATAGGGCACTTACTATGAGCGGAGCTTGTAGGACTAGCACTTGCACTAGGTGAGTCAGTGAGTGAGTGGCGAGAGAATGCAAAGGCCTAGGCATTCCGGTACATTACTGTAGACTATATACACTGTACACTTAGACTACACTAAATTTATAAAAAAAGTTCTTATAACAAATTAACCTTATCTTACTATTTAAACTTTTTTATAAAATAAAAAAGTTACTATATAACTTTTTTGACTTTGAGTTTATTTATTTATTGCATTCTTAATTTTTAAATTTCAAAATATTAATTAAGGGGGTAAAAGTGTTTGATTATGTGGATTATAGCTTTTTACTTTATAAATTTTTAATTTTTAAACTTTTTGACTTTTATATTAACAATTTTGACTTTTATATTTACAATTAGCTTAAAACACAGATTATACAGCATACAAAATATTTTCTTTATGTATTTATTCTATAAGCCTTTTTCTATTTTTAAAATTTTCAATTTATTTTATTTCTTAACTTATTAAACATTTTTGTTAAAAGCTAATACACAAACACACACATTAGCCTGGGCTTACACAGGGCCATGATCATCAATATTATTGTCTTCTACCACCACACCTCCTCCTGCAGGAATGTCTTCAGGGGCAATAACATGCGGAGCTGTAATCTCCTGTGATAACAATGCTTTGCTCTGGAATAACTCCTGAAGGACCTGACTGAGGCTGTTTTATATTTAACCACTTTTTTTAAAAGTAGAATTAGAATCTAAAATAATGATAAAAAGTACAGTATAGTAAATGCATAAAACAGTAACATAGTCATTTATTATCATTATCAAGTATTACGTACTCTGCGTGTTTATGTGTGTATATATATATATAAATAAATATATATTATATATTTTATAATTATAATTATATAATATAATTATATATCATATATAATATATATTATATAATATATATTATATCATATATAATATATATTTAATGCATAATAATGAATATTATATAATTATATAATATATGTAATATATTTAATGCATAATATTATATTATATGTAATATATAATATATATTATATAATATATATAATATATTTAATGCATATATATATGCACACGCAGAGTATGTAATACTTGATAATGATAATAAATGACTATGTTACTGTTTTATGCATTTACTATACTATACTTTTTATCATTATTTTAGATTCTACTTCTTCTACTTCTTCTACTTCTTGTACTACTTCTAGTTCTCTCTCTATATATAAAATATATATATAAATATGTGCTATACTTTTATATGACTGGCAGCACAGCAGGTTAGTTCACACCATTATCACCACGAACACATAAAATACTATATGCTACAATTTTATGAAGGCTATAATGTCACTGGATGATAGGAACTTTTCAGCTTCATTATGATCTTATGAGATCACTGTCATATTTGCAGTCCGCTGCTGATTGAAACATCATTATGTGGCATACGACTATACTTAGTCTGAATATAGATTTGCTCTCATTCCATGCAATGTATTTGCTAGAACTGCCATCCACGCATTTCTAAGTAACCACTATCATGGTATTCCATACGGCATTGTACTTAATCAAGGAACTCACTTCACAGCAAAACAAGTGTAGCAATTGTTGCACGCCCATAAAATTTACTGGTTTTGCGGTGTCCCTCACTATCCTGAAGCAGCTAGTTGAATAGAATGGTGTAGAGGCTTTTTAAAGACTCGGTTATAGCACCAGCTAGATAGCAGTGCCTTACAGAGTTGAGGCACGGTTCTACGGGAGATGCATATGCTCTGAATCAACAATAAATATATGATACTGTTTCTTCCATAGTCAGAATACATGGGTCCAGGAATCCAGAGACAGAAATGGGAGTGGCACTACCCACTATTACGCTTAGTGACCTATTAGAAAAATTTTTGCTTCCCATTCCCACAACTCTATTTCTGCTGTCGTAGAAAAGGAAAAAATTTCCCTCCAGGAGACACAAAACATGATTCCATTGAACTGGGAGTAAAGACTGCCATGCGACCACTTCCGATTCCACACGTCTTTGAATCAACCGGCAAAGAAGAGAATTATAATGACCTTGTTATTGTCCTTGTTTAGAGATTAAGTATGGCTCAAGGAGATGCTTGTGGGTGCCAAGTTGAAAAGAGGTGGACCTTTGGTGGCTTATTTTATGTGTCATCTTGACTGCAGTAACCATTATTTCTAGGTGTGTCTGTAAGAGCATCCTGGATGAGATTAGCATTCGCATCAGTGGCTTCAATAAAAAAGATTAACCTCTGAAATGCTGGCATAATCCAATTATTTAAGAGCCTAAATAGTACAAAAGGTGAAGGAAGGAAGAATCTTTCCCTTCTATCTGATTGTTTTGAGTTGGACATTGATCTCCGGCCCTCTGACTAAGACTTACATCATTGGCTGTTTTAGTTCTCAGGCCTTTGAACTTTGACTGAATTACACCACTGACTTTCGTGGATCTCCAGCTTCCAGATGGCAGATTGTGGCACTACTCAGTCTCTCTCTCTCTCCTCCATATATACATTTGACACACACACACACACACACACACACACACACACACACACACATATATATAATATTTCATATATATTATATACCATAGATATCATAGGTCATATATATCACATATAACATAGATCATATACGTCATGTGTAATATGATGTATCCACTGCATAATGATATTTTGGTCAATGTAGGACTGCATATATGATGGTATTTACCATAAGATTATGTGGAGCTGAAAAATTCATATCGCCTAGTGATGTTGTAGCCATCGTAACATTATAACTCAATGCATTACTTGTGTAACATGTCTGTGGTGATGCCAGTGTAAACTAACCTACTTGCTGCCAGTCGTATAACAGTATAGCACATACAGTTATGTACAGTGCATAATATTTGATAATGATAATAAGTGACTATATTACTAGTTTATGTATTTACTATGCTATTTTTTGTTATTATTTTAGGGGATACTTCTACCTTCTAAAAAAATAGTTAACCAAAAAAATAGCCTTAGGTAGGTGCTTCAGAACGTATTCCAGAGCAAAACATTATTATCACAGGAAATATTAATAACATCTCCATGTGTGTTATTGCCCCCGAGGACCTTCCAGTGGTGGAACGAGATATGGGGTGGAAGACAGTAATACTGATGATTCTGGGCCTATGTGGGCCTATGCTAATACATGTTTTTGTTTGTCCAGTTTTTGAAAAATATATTTAAAAACTAATATTAATAGAAGAATAAATAAAATAGAGACAAGCTTATAGAATAAGGATATAAAGAAAGAAAATATTTTTGTACAGCTATGCGATGTTCGTGTTTTAAGCTGTTATTACGAGAGTCAAAAAGTTTTTAAAAACTGAAGAGTTTATAAAGTAAAAACGATTGCAATAAAGTTAATTTGTTATTGAAAAGAGAAAATAATTATATTATGCAGGGTTGATAAAGTCTGCAATAGTATACAGTACGGTCCTAGGCCTTCACATTCATTCACCACTCACTCACTGACTCATCCAGAGCATCTTTCGGTCCTGCAAGCTACATTCATGGTAAGTGCACTATATGGGTGTACCATATTTATTATCTTTTAAATTGTATTTTTACTGTACTTTTGCTGTGTTTAGATATGTTTAGATACACAAATACTTACCATTGTGTTTTAACTGCCTAAAGTATTCAGTACAGTTACATGCTGTGCAGTTTTGTAGCCTAGGAGAAATAGAACATACCAGGGGCAGAGAACCTTTTCATATTGGAAGGCCACATTAATTTAGCTATAATCATATAAGGTTGCATTCAAGAAACTTCAATTACATATACTTAAAAATGTACAGTATTTTGTAAAAAATCTAACTACTATGTACTTAATAATGTCAACAAATGAAAACTATTTGTTAATTTTAAAGTTAACCAACTTTTTAATGACTTTGTTATATCTGCTTTTTGTTGGAAAGTATTTGAATATTTGGTTGCAGCATGGAAGTCTGCAGTTTTAGTTGATCCTTTAGTTAGGTAGCAGTCATCTGTGACCTTAAGGACATCTTGATTTCAGTTAAGTAGGAGAATGTAGATTTACAGCAATAAGTAGTTGAAAAGCAAGAAAGCATTTTTCGAGTATGTGGCCAAAGACGTGGGCATTCTACTGCATTTTTCCATATTTGAATTGGCTCTTTTTTAACATCAAATAATGACTTTAAAATGTTATCTATTGAAAGCTCAATCGATTCCATCTGTAGTTGTTTAGGTGCCTTGGTGTTATCAACTAGGTGAGGCTGAAATTCTCATTTGAGTGTGATGTCATGATTCTCAAAGTCCGTGAATCTTTCATTGTATTGTCCAATTAATAGGTCTGTAACAACTGCATATTCTTCAAATGATTCTTATACATCATCTTGCTCATCAATGAACTTTTGCTAACTGGGGAAAATGTTCACCCCAAATTTCCTTTTGAAGAAGAGGTGTTTGAAAAAAGATAACTTTGTTTTGAAATGTTTAGATTTTTTGCCACATATCATATATACACTTAGTTTTACCTTGCAAAGAAATATTCAAGTTGTTTTGATTTGACATGATATTACACAGAACTGCTCCATTCCTATAGAAGTCTTCTTTCAATAATTCACATTGCTGATTCCGCTCTTCATAAAATTTAACTATCTGTTGTCACAGAGATAAAATTTTGGCTAACATCCGTCGCTGTGATAGCCAACACTTCTGCTTTAGAATGATATAGCAAATTGACACTGAATACCTCATTGTTCAACTTTAGCATATTACAAAACTGATGATGCCCAGTTGCATTTGCACCAATATAGTTAACAATATTTATTACTTGTTGCAAAGTGTCACTTAAAATAGGAGCTTTAGCAGAGAGATTTTGCTGATGCAAGATGCAATGAAAACAAATGAGAGCATATGGATACATTAATACTTTTTTTAAATCTCTACAATAAACCCTTCGTGTTTTCCTCCCATGGAAGGTACACCATTTGCATACACACTCACTAAATTTGCAAATTAGTCCAACTTCATGACATTTATCTTTAAAGTTGTTGAAGATATGTATTTCCCATATTCTGTTCACAAGACTGCCCAAAGTGAGTAACACTTCATAACAAAGAAAATCTTCTTTGCTTTACATCCTCTACTTTAAAATATTTGTGGTCCTTATGAGTGTTATAATGCTGAAGAGCACTGAATTTATTTAATGTTGATATTGTAGTACCACAAAGCAAGCAAATCATCTTATCTTTAGCAGAAACAAGATAATATTGCAATTCCCAATCCTCATTAAAAAATCTGTTTTCTTCCTTCAACATTCTCTTGGTCTTCTTTGACATGATGGGCTGTTAAGCAAACAGAATTAAAAAAATACTGTTCAGCTGTGCAACCATTCACAAATTCCACTTCAAACAGAAACACAGTGCACTGTTATCAAAAGCTGATAACAGACTGGCACACTTGACCCCATAAACTCTCGCCAACCAGCCTTGTGTGGTAGTGGCTCTAGTCAGATAGGGGAACTTAGAGCTAAATTCTGAGCATAGTAGCCATCAATTTAGCCCTTATGGCTTACTAATGTTCTAATTGTGCCAATAAATCTGGGAAGATTATTTCTTTGAAATTTATTTCATTCTTTGGTATTTTAAATATGTTCATTTTAAAAATAAAAATATAAAAGATAAAAATGTATCAGTAAAAACTAAGGATTTGTTCTGTAAAACTTGGATTCAGTCAAATGGCCACACTTAAGGACCTAGAAGTCCACATGTGGCCTTAAGGCTGAAGGTTCCCCACCCCTGAGCCATACCATATAGCCTAGGTGTGTAATAGGTTATAGGTAATAGATTTGTGGAAGTACAAACTATAATGTTCGCAAAATGATGAAATTGCTTAAGAAGGCATTTCTCAGAATGTATCCCTGTCATTAAAGGACACATAATTGTGTATATGTATATATATGTGTGTGTGTGTGTATGTATATATAATACTAGTCTCTATTGGTTGTGTTTCTCTGGAAAACACTGGAAAATTCTAATACAGTTGCAAAGGTGGAGTATTCCTATACCGCTGATCCTGTTTACCATATTTAAATCTGTGAATCTTCAAATGGAAATGCTACTTTCTGTTTTTAAATATTATCTTCTCTAATTATCTGCTTATGTAATTATCTACTCCCTCTGTGTATTTCTTTCTGGACTTTCTATTTGTCAGATGAAGAAGCTCCTGACATCGTTCTTTATATTTTTCTCTATGCATCTCACTTTCTGAGAAATTTCATTGGCTTTTTCTTTCTTCTCTTTTACTACATTTTCAAATTAATTTCTTCCATCATAATTTCAATCTCCACTATTTTTAGGAATGCTAATTCTTCTGTTCCATGCATATATTTATGCATGTATTTGTGTTTTAGAGAGGTAATGATTTAAGTTTATTACCCCTGTTTTTCTTCCTGTACCATCTTATTCTCCAACATTTTTTTTTTCAGTCTTTCATGCTGATACTGCTTTTAAAAGTTTGTTAATGCTTGATAATCTGTTCATCTGAGACAGAAACAGAGAGGTTGATTGGCCACTTAGTGTAGGTGGGAAGGTTGTTCTAACTTGTGGGGTTTGCAGAGAACTGAGTGGAGCTTATAGCAAACATGGAGATTTTGCCATTACCATTAAATTAGTCCACTGTAGAATCTTCTGATCCCTTGTCTGGTAGGAAGATGCCATAATGCTGGAAGAATGTGGAAAATCATTATTCTTATTATTAGGACTTTAAATAGCCCCTGTTCCAAACTCCCAGTCATGATTCTTCTGCCATCTGCCATTCCTAACATTGCTAACTCTTAAGCCTTCTCGAGCTTCACCAGGCAAAATAGTTCCTTCTTGTTCATACTCACCTCTGGAAGCATATTATGGCAGCTTATTCTGTCTATATCATTATTTTCTACTTTTCCACAGTCAGAATTTTATCCAAATGTCTCATTTTCTAGTACTTTTCCAACACCTCTTTATTTGTTCTCATCATTATTAGAGTTTTATCTATTGTAACTTGTTTCAATTATTTTATTTTTGTCTCAGGATAGAGTGGCAATTAAAGGATCTGTTATTGCTCTCTGTAATTCTACCAATACAGAGTAGATCAATGGGAACAAATGTTTTGATGGTTAAAACAATCTAAAATGATAAATTATGACTGATGAGTTATGCCCTTATCATATAGTTATGGAATTTATGTCTTTATTTTACAGTTTCCAAAAATTCAAACCCACATTTAAGTTTTGGGAAATGGTTAATTTTTAAAAATTAATATTGTCTCTTCAAGTACCTTTTGACTTTCAATCATTCAAAGTTAAAGCTTCCATTCAGAAAGTTTCTAAATTTCCAAATTTTTTTCCAAAAATAGAAAAATCCAAAAGAGGATAAACAGTATCTTACATAATTATGTGTAAGATAATGTCATAATTCTACAATTATGTATTCAATTATTCATGCTCACTTGACTATTATACCATGACGAATATGTAATGATTAAGCCCTACTAGGCATGTCCACATTTAATTGTATGTGGGGCATGTGATCTATAGTAGTGTGCCTACTGGTACAATTTTATGAGTGAAAATACAATGGGAAAAGACACACTTACAAAAGTTCAAATTTAATTCCAGAGACAGTAAAAAAAATTTTCATTCTGGTGAATATCCTACAAAGAGTAAACCAGTGTGTGACAGCATTAGTGATATAAAATCTGCTAAAATGTGGTATTATACTCATTTGAATGTTTTTACAACATTTTTCAACAACAAAATCATTCCCAAAAATATGAAATATTTGAAGCAACTTTTGATAATAGTACTTTCCTTAAAAAACATCTTGTAAATTACTGATCTAGGTGAACTTTCAAATCTCTCTAAATTGAATGCACTTGCTCTTCAAAAAAATATACTACAAGGTAATAAGTTGTCCATCTTATTTTGCATTTGAACTCACAATTTTCCATTATATTACTTGAGGCAGTGAGACATTCAAAAAATTGTATGACAACTTTTATTCAATATTTCATAATAGTTTTTAAAGATAATCATAAGATGACTGATAAAATTCTAAATGTGAGAAGAAAAGGACTACAAATACATCATAACAAATTTTGAAATGTTAATGTATTTTGTTGGGGTAGAGTACCTGAGTACATTATTAATATTCTGTAGTTTCACATATTAGAAATCAAGCTCAAATAATGTAAACAAAACTGTAGAATTTATTTGAGAAATGCTATGTCTACTGTCCCCCAACACAGAAAGTGCGAGTCCAGCTTCATAAGAATCTAATAGAATCAGGAACTGGATGGAATCAGGAAGTGATACAGCTTCTTTCTCAATTTCCTACTCTCTGGACTTACACTGTTTCCTACTTCTGCAGTTCTCTGCATACCTGTTTCAATTTGTAGCCTGCCTTTTCCTGCTTCTCCATGAATATGGAAGATGATGTGTCTGCCCCACTCCCTATCTCATTCCTTAGTCTTTATGTCTGGAATGCAGTCCATCATTTGCAGAGACTGATTGCCTCTCAGTTCAATTCCCTATCTCATAGTGTACTATCTCAGGAGATAATCTAAGTATCCCCACTGCCGTTAGGTGTCCTTTCCTGGTCCTATCAACTGTGCATAGGCACAGTATGTAAAGAAGGATGCTGAGGTGCCCTAGCGCGGAGTGGCAGGCTGTGGCTGATAAGTGAGCAGTGAATAGTTGTAGATCTCAGAGAAAGGGAAACACACTGTTTGTCAAAGAATGTGTTTCTCTAGCAGAAATAAACAGGACTGGGGAGATAGATTATATATTTAGTTATTAACAAGTGAATTAATAACATCTTACTTTCTTATGCGAATTTAGTCAATGTTGCTTGGTTTGCACTTTCTCCAACATGCTTTCCTAAGTACAAATTATTTTGGGTTTACCTGCTATGAAAAAAATCTCTCTAAGATTGTGTCAGTCTGTTGTTTTCGAAGAGATCATCAGAATTTGACTCTTTGGTTATCTTGAATTTTTGAGTTTTCATATTAAATGAGGTTGAATTCATGTTAAAACAATGATGAATCAAGAGTGAACCACATGCTTTTGTGCTGTGCTGGAAGTAATTATCAAAGTTGTCTTAGGAGTAGCTTTTGATAATGTTAGTAACCCCCCTTGTAATATAGTTAATACCCTGCAAAGGAAAGGAAGAGCACAGATATAAGATTAACATAATAAATTCTCATCACTGTGTGGCTTGAAGGTTTTAGGTGGGGCTTAAATAAAATCAGCCTGTAGACAGTTATGAGATTGGAAAATACAGCACCTCATATTGAGGAGATATTACAGAAGGAACAAGGATGATGGACTTTAGGAATACTGTATAAATAAATAAAAGCTGTAAATATAGATTTTTTTGACGTAGATATTTGACTGGGAGTCTATAGTGTTCACTTAATATCCAAGGTTTCAGTGAATTACACATACAGAGAATTAAAAATATCACTCCAATAGAATTTTTAAAAAATATTTTTAAATAGATTAATCACACATGGATTAACTTTAAGTCAAGGCTTCCTAGTTAGGGACAAATTCATATAGTGTAGGTATAAAGCTGACATTTCAACAGTTGATTGATGCATACAAATTTAATAATCTTTGCATTACTTACAGGGACCAGGATTATGAATTTCAATGTTAAAGCATCTACTATAGAGTTCACATTAAAATTTTCACTAGGAGACTATCAATTATTTTCAATGTAAAATATTAGAACACCTCAGTTTTTTAAAAGTGGGTATATATGAATGCCCAAGGTGTCAGTATCAGAGACAGGCTTTGTGTAAGAGTCATTTCTTTTGTGCTCTTTTGGTTGAAACTCTCAGTTCTTTTGGAGGGACATTTTCCTCTCATTTGAGCCTCTGTCACTTTTATGTGTGTTTTTTACTTATTGCAACAGAAAATGTTTTTACATACTATACAATGGCAATTTGATATATATTTTCTCCCCTAAGTACTCATTTTTGTCCCTTTGACACAATATACTCAGTATAGAGTGCCAGAAAGTGAAACGAATCAGGCTACGCACACAGAGTTTCATAGTTGAATAAATGAACTAATGAATGTCTAGGAGCTGTACTCTCATCTAAATATTTGCGTTGCCCCCAAATCCATATGTTAAAATCCTAGCCCTTAAAGTGATGGTATTAAGAGGTGGGACCTTTGGAAGGTGATTAGATCACGAGGGTAGAGGCCTCACGAATAACATTCAGGATCTTATAAAAGAAGCCCCAGAGAGTTTGTTGGTCTTTCTAAGAAGTTGAGAACACAGCAAGAAAATGCCATCTACAAATCAGAATATGAGCCCAAACCAGACACTGAATCTTCTGATGCCTTGATTGTGAACTTTCCAACCTTCAGAATTATGAGAAATAATTTTCTGTTGTTTAGAAGCTATCTAGTCCTAGGTATTTTGTAATAGCATCCCTGATAGACTAAGACAGTACACATTTCACTACCAGAAAAAGCAGTTACAATAGGAAAATATTACATATGATAATTAAAATATATTTATGTATAATAGAAAAAACTAGAAATATACATTGTGAAATGGGTTTTGACATTTACCCTTTTTTTCCATGACTGCACAGAGCAAAATTCAACAACATAGAACTTCCTCATGAGCTTCAACTGTAGGAGTTTGTCCTTCGCCATAGTGGCACCTGCTAGCTACACAGAGCAACAGATGGAGTTGTCTGTAGTTCCTGTAGCAGCAGGCTTGGGAGCATCCAATGGCTTTCTCCTTTCTCTTTTTTTTTTCTTTCCATGTTTTGTGATATTAGACATTCAAAGTGGTATAAAAGATAGTGCATTTTTTAAAACAAAAGCACCAAATAGTGATCTTAGAATTGAGACAGGCATTGCTCAATAAAGAGTCATAAGCCCCGAAACAAGGTCTCTGATAAAACAAGAGAAGGTAGAGAAACCGGCTAAAACTAGTTGGAGCTCAGGTGGTCACAGAAAATGACCTCAGGTGACAATCACTGCTCATTACTTGCCAGTTATAATGCATTAGTATGCTAAAAGAAACTCTTACCAGTGCCATGACAGTTCACAAATGCCATGGCAACTCCCAGAAATTGCCCTCTATGGTTTAAATGGGAGGGGACCCTCAGCTCTGGAGACTTTCTACCCTTCTCCCAAGAAATTCAAGGAGAATCTTCCCTTTTCTTAACATGCAGCCAAGAGATAACCATAAAAACAGGCAGCCAACAATACACAAATTCTGCTCTGTCTATGGGGCAGCCACTTTTCTCTTTTCTTTCTATCTCAATCAACTTGCTTTTGCCTTACTCTGTCAACTCGCTTTTTAATTCTTTCTCACTCGAAGCCAAGAACCCACTTGGGCTTCAAGCTGGACCCCGTTTTGAGGTTCACTTTCCTGTATCAGAATGGTTGAGCAAAGAGTACAAGATTATACAGCTCATCAGAAGGTGGAGCTGGGATTAGACTTCGTGCCTGATTTAGAGCCTGGGATCTTAATTCTTTGCAATACAGATACCAACTACAGCACCTACCACAGATGAAAGTGACTTTAAAGGGGGAGAGAGGCCACAGGCAGGGAAGAGAGAAAGTTTTCACTGAGACCTACTAAAGTCTTCTTCACATTTCTTAATCAATTAGCAGGAGTTTGTTGTCTAAGGCCTATGGATTGAAAGAAATCAGATAAGCAACTCATGATAGCAGCATGGTCCATGGATTTTAGAAGTTGATAACAGTACGGGTAGGGCAAGTCCCAGGAGACTGGCTTCTTCACATGGAAATAGGTAGTACTTCCATAGGTAATTAACAAGGGAACATTTAGTAGAGTTGAGGGACTACAGTGAAACCAGTCACTAGAATCTTGAAATTGTGAGTTTCTTCATGTTTTACTTATGGGTCAGGTGAGTAAGAGTAACAAGGAATTCCCACATGCTTAATGTTAGAATTTTTCTTCGTTTCAATTAACCTTCTTAATAAAACAGAACATAGCTCATCTATTTCATTGATGTCTAAGGTTACTTGGAGAGATTCCACCCAACTAATTAGTGGAAAGATCCATGAAAACGTTCAGGAACTACTGAGCTATATAATCAAAATGACTATTTTATATTCAGTGGCATCCCAGTGAAAGATTCTGTACTGGGGGGGCTATAAAAAGATGACACACAAAACCCAACCTCAAAAGGGATTTAAATATACTAGGGAGGCTAAGATATATGTAAAAATAACTGTTGCCCAAAGCATTTAAATTGATAAATTAGATTACCATTATAGCCAGAATAAATATTTTTAGAAATAAAGGGAAAAAGTTAAAGTGAGAATTCAGTTGTTCAAGTTTAGAGTGGCAAAACTAATTATTAAGGCTTTTTAGCAACATTGTGATTAGTAGGATGACTCAGTTTTGCACCAAAACCAATTTGACCTTGCAGAAATTCATATCTCAGTCTCCTAACAAGACAGAAACTATCGGATGAGAAATGACCAATTATCAGTCAATGCCCAGTCTCTGACAACTCTAATGCTTACATAAAAAGCACATCCTCTAATACAGTGCAGGAGCATTTTGTCAGACAGTAATGCTTGGAGACATTTAAAAGTACCTACTACTTTAAAAGTTATGCCTTGGCAGACAGGCATCAGGCTGAAACATACAGACATAAATTCAAATTGTTTTGAAAACCTGCTCATTAGTGTAGGGTAAAAACAAGGGTTACTTGTGACATACTGTCTTTGTTATATAATCAGTAATATTCTTTCTCTCTCTTTTAAATATTTATTTCCTTTACTAAGTTTACTATCACATAGATGGTACTCGAATATGTGTGGGTGTTTGTGTGTATACATAGCATTTAGTATATGCTCACTAAAGAAAATCTAAAGAAAATCAAGTTCTTCCAGCACCAAAAATCATTTCATCTTTTTCTACTTCTAAGAATGTAGAATTGAAACCTAGTTGTAATCTACAGAATGACTGAATGTACGGTTTTGATTTCTGCCGTCGTAAGTAATATTCTATTGCTGCAAAATAGATTACCATAAATTTAGTGGCTTAAAACAACACAAATCCCTTATCTCGTATTTTATAGCCGAGAAGTCTAGTGGGCTCCACTGGTTTGTCTACTCTAGATTTCACAAGAGCAAAATCAAGGTTTCAGCAGGGCTGTGTTTCTTTCTGGAAGCTCTGGGGATGACTTTACATCCATGCCCATTTGGCTTGTTGGCAGAATTCAGATCCTTGCAGTTCTAAGACTGAGGCTCCCATTTTCTTTTTTGGCTGTCAGTGAAGGGTCATTTTATCTTCTAGAAGCTGCCCACATTCCTTAGCTCATGGTCCCTTTCTTCCATCTGCAATTCACTTATGAGTTTGATTGAATAGCCAGGAAATGGGAATCTTGAAGGAACATTTTTATAATTCTGCCTGCCACATCTGTTATCATTTACCTGGTTACTTTAAAAACTATATTTAAAATATAATTTAAGTACAGTCGTC
This sequence comes from Indri indri, assembly GCA_004363605.1. Taxonomy (NCBI): domain Eukaryota; kingdom Metazoa; phylum Chordata; class Mammalia; order Primates; family Indriidae; genus Indri; species Indri indri. The sequence continues at coordinate 72,306 of RJWJ010001098.1, forward strand.
CCTCATTATCCACAGGTCCCAGTACCCCCATAGATACCAAAATCCATGAAGGCTCAAGTGTCTTATATAAAATGGCTTAGCATTTGCATGTAGCCTTCACGCATACTCCTATTTACTTTAAATCATCTCTAAATTACTTATAATGCCTAATATAATGCAAATTTTACATCAACAGTTGTTATACTATATCGTTTTTTATTTGTATTATTTTTATTGTCTTTTCCTCCAAATATTTTTGATCCATGGCTGGTTGAAACCACAGATGCACAATCCACAGATATGGAGGGCCAATTGTACCACCACTTAATTAATTGTGCTAATTCACTTAAAAACTTAACTACTTCAACATAAGCCAATTATTTAATGTCTTTCTTCCATGAAAAATGAATGTTCCTAAAATTTATCTTATCGGTGTTTGAATATCATAACCTCAATTAACATAACCAAAAAGGTCCCATTTAGGCCCATGTAATTGTAAGAAAATAATATATTTTCCTAACCCTATCTAATAAAAATAGTATTTAAGAAAGTATAATGTCCCTCTTTTTTGTTCCCTCTACTGTCTTCACTAACAACATAAGTCAGTTTTAAAATTTGTCAAATTTTAAGGAAGTCACATAACATTAATACATAACTTATTGTATTTACTAATTATTTCACCAAAATTCTCTTTGCTAAACCTCAAAAAGCAAAATGATTTGTCCAAGATCAAGTGGCTGCTATTTAGAAGCGAGATCATATCTTTACCGACATACCAAAATATTTCTTGGCATAGATTTTTTGTTACTAAACACAGATAATATAATTTTTTAATATTCAGCTGCTCACAATATTATTGGATTAGTCTTATCATCACCTTTTAAAAGTGTTTCAGGATATCTAATGTTATAATCCTAGTTGCTTGTAGTCATTTCTTTCTCTGGCTCAGATAATGTTTAAATTTATTGAATATATTTTTTATTCAGTCATCAATTGTCACTGAACCATACTATTATTAAATCTGACAATTATCAACTGATAACTCTGATGATAACCTTGTGACTAGTTATGTAACCTGCTTAAAGTGAGAGATTTACTGTTTTACTTCAGTTATTCGTGAGTTTAACAAGAAGATCAAAAGGATTAGTCTTGTTACTACAAAACTTTATCAAGTGCTTCTTTTCCTTCAAATGCCAAGCTTGTTTTATTTTTTCTTTTTCTTTTTTCCCCCATTTTACAGCTGAGAAGATCCAAGCTTGTTTTAAAAAAAAATTTTTCTATACAATATATTTTGTTCTTTTGGTCACTCGAATGTTTGTAGCAGCACAATTCACAATTGCAAAGATGTGGAAACAACCCAAGTGCCCGTCAATACGTGAGTGGATTACTAAAATGCGGTATATATACCATGGAGTACTACTCAGCTTTAAGAAACAATGGTACTCTGGGAGGCCGAGGCAGGCGGATTGTTTGAGCTCAGGAGTTCGAGACCAGCCTGAGCAACAGCGAGACCCCGTTTCTGCCAAAAATAGAAAGAAATTAATCAGACAACTAAAAATATGTAGAAAAAATTAGCCGGGCATGGTGGCGCATGCCTGTAGTCCCAGCTACTCGGGAGGCTGAGGCAGAAGGATTGCTTGAGCCCAGGAGTTTGAGGTTGCTGTGAGCTAGGCTAATGCCATGGCACTCACTGTAGCCCGGGCAAAAGAGTGAGACTCTGTCTCACACACACACAAAAAAAGAAACAATGGTGATATTGCACCTCTTGTATTTTTCTGGATAGAGCTAGAACCCATTCTACTAAGTGAAGTATCTTAAGAATGGAAAAACAGGCACCACATGTACTCACCAGCAAATTGGTTTCACTGATCAACACCTAAGTGCATGTATAGGAATAACATTTATCGGTCTTCAGGCAGATGGGAGGGGGGAGGAGGGGATGGGTATATACAAACATAATGAGTGCAATGTGCACCGTCTGGGGGATGGACACACTTGAAGCTCTGACTGGGGGGGAGGGCGAAAAGGGCAATATACGTAACCTAAACATTTGTACCTCCATAATATGCTGAAATAAAATAAAAATAAAAATAAAAATCTTACATAACAGCCAAAAAAAAAATTTTTCTAGAAAGTGTTGTATGAGTTTTTCTATATAGCCATACTTTCTCCTTTATGTGCATCTTTTAAAAAATTAACTATGTAATAATAATCTTTTCAATAATTTTAGACACATTTATATAACACTAAGTTATTTTAGCTATTATAAACCTATATATTCAAATCTTTTGTATCTTTTATTTTTTCTTTCAAAAATCAGATCACGTTACTTCACACCCATGTAGTTCATTCATTTATTGACTGATATTTATTGAGCACCTCTATTGTACTCTATTTTAAGTGTTGGGGCCACCCAATAAAAAGGGTATTTACATTTTAACAGGGAGATAGAAAATAAAGAAACAGATTAAAAAACAAAACTCAAGGTTTTAGCGCATTTTAAGTGCTATGATCAATATAAAGCAGAGTAGACAGAAAGAGATCATAGGATGACTGGGAAGGGACTCTCCGAGAAGGTAGCAATTGAGCAGAGACCTGAATGATGTGGAGACCTGAGCTAGAAGAGCCAGAAAAAGAGCTTTACGGGTAGGTCAGCAAGCAAGAGTCCCTGAAGTAGGAATGAGCTTGGATTCAAGAGGGAACAAGCAGGTCAGAGTTTCTTGGCCATGGAAAGTGAGAGGTTGCTAAAAGGTGAGCCGGCCCACCCCTAACATTTCAGGACTGAGGCAAGAGTCCAAAAGAGGTTAAAAATCATGTCTAAACATGTAACATTTATAAATCAAGCTGTCCTAATGGCCTGGCCAACATTCCCACTTCATGACCTGTTCTCTCTTTACCTTGGGCCAGGACCATCACCTGTTGGTCTGAATGAGAGCACTGATCAGTTGAGCTGGGCAGAGGAGAAACTAGGTCTGTGCCTGGGACTCCTGGATGATAATTGGGCCACCTAAACTCATGGTGGAGCCTGACCAGGTCCAATTCCCCAGAGAGCTGAAATAGGGCGGGTTTTTCCTCCCCATGTCAAGTTTTCTGATTTGAGATTTTTAGACTGCTTAAAATGCTTTCCCGAACTAGACCACCCCTGGAAGGAGGCAGCATAATTACCTGGAGCACCTGGCCTCCTGGATGCAAGAGGGGCGCCTGTTTAAAGTTGGGGCACTACAACTTTAAACAAATGTAGGCATTCTCTGCTTCAGTCCTACATCCTCCCCTGGCATGTCTTCTCCTCTAATTCCTGTTTTATCAGTTACCAGACTTTCAAAAAACTTTCAAAAGAGACAAATTGTGTTTTGTGTTTGTGACATTTATGAAATATATCATTTGCTAATGTGCAAGAGGGTTCAAGGGCAGTACTGAAGATGAGGGTTAAAAAGTCATAAGGTTCATGACTTGTAGTAGTTTTAAGGCCGCGTAGGAAACTCAAACATTAATGTTTATGTGGTGGGAAGTATTTGGGAGGTTGAATCTAGACTTAGATTGAAAGTGTATCATAGGGTCCCTCCAGTGAAAATGTTTCCTCATCATTAGCTGGCAAATTACCCATATCTTTTTTAGCAGTCTGGACTTGATTCATAGTAAGTGTTGCGTTGTGTCTTTGGTGATTTTAGGTTGTAAACTCCTCTCATGTGGGACATCATCTATGAGAATCCTGTGGCACTACTTATGACATTTTATATATTTTAAAATTTTAATTTATTTTGAATCAATATCAAACCTATGAAAAACTTAAAAATAAAAATAAACCCTTCATTTTTTTCTCCAACCATTTTTAGCAAGTTCTCAAAATCAAGCTCCATAAATTTAAAATACTTTATTATTTCTATAAATAAGAATATTCTCCTATACAATCATAAAAATAACCATCAAGTTCAGAAAATTTACATTTATACAATACTATTATTAATACTCAGATATTATGGAGAGGTTGTAGTTATTTGTAAAGATAAAGATCATTAATTCCCTCTGGAGTTAATGATTGAAGTATAATAGAGGACAAGACTATTAAAGGACAACAATAAATGGAACTGATAGGCCAGTGTATGAAAGGATTGTTTATATTTGTATTGAAATCAGCCATACTTATGACAGATAATTATAATAAAACTAAAATGAAGAAATCAGAAGAAATAATCTAGAATTTAGGTAAATTAAAGGGAAATTGCAGGGTAGCTATAACAATATGAGATTCAAAGTTGGATTTATTATCATTAGAGATAAGACAAAAATGTTCTATAAGTCTATAAAAGGATACCATGGACAGTCTCCTTATATCCATATCCAGAGAGAAGACACAGCCACTGCTTGACAGGGCTGCAGGGAAGGAAGACCTTCTTGGAAAAAAAGGCTAATAGAATGATCATTTCTTTCCTTTTTTCCCTCCTTAAATTTATCTTGTTATTGCAATCCCAGTTATGCATTTAATATTATGTAGATTATATTTTATTCAAGAATTTTTGAATTTTGCCTTGAGAAGTTTTTAATATATCTAGTTTGCTTTGTATTTAGAAGTTTTCTAAACTTTCTATACAGAGAGGGTGAGAGAGAGAGAGAGAGAGAGAGAAAGAGTGAGTTTACAGAGAGAGTACCAAAGAGTAGAACTAACTGCAATCCAGACAAAGCCTTTGAAATCTCTGTGTATCTGAGATATGAAGTCACCCTTGATTTGTTTCTTACTATCTTTGAGTCCAATCTGCCAGACCATCAAATATCATATTTTCTATTTCAAAAATATATTGAGTCTGCTTTTCTCCATCTCTCACCCTGGCCACCATCCTAGTCTAACCAGCATCATCACTTGCACCCTACTGCTTTTCCTTGTTCCAATTTTAACTTCTCCACATATTAGCTGGCTGAATAAAACATATCAAATTATATCATTTCTTAAATTTTATCCTTCAACTTTATCCATTGTCCTCAGAAAAAACTTAAAACTTTACCGTGGACAGTAAAGTATTACACAAAATTTCTGCCCATTTCTGCAATGTCATTTCCTGCCCTTTTCTCCTAGTCCCCAACAATTCAGTCATACGGACTGTCTCTCAATGCTAGACGTATGCCAGACTCTCTTCAGCACAGAGATTATCACATACTCTATTTCTTTCTCTGCCCCTTCCTCTCTCCAACATATATACACTTACCTGCCCCTGTTCTATTCATGGCTAGTTCCTTCACATACTTCTGGGTCTTTTCCTATATGCCACATTCTTCTTTGAGAGATCTTTCCTCACTATGCTCTCCCTCCATTAGTTAGTTATTTTTCATCTCTGTATTCAGTGTGTTTTCTTCATAACGTATGTTTCTCTCATACATACACAAACACAGAAACACACATTATTTGATTTACTTACTGTCTGCTTTCCAGACAGGAGTTAAATGGCAAAAGGCAGAATCCATGTTGTGTTTTATTAATTAACAAGTGCCTGGTGTCACATAATTGGTACTTAATAAACAATTACTGAATGACTGAGTGAATTAAGTCATATGGATGGGAGGGAGTTAGAAAGTGGAAGAGTGTTTTGAAAGTGAAACAGTACTAGGTGTAATGGAGACAAAAAAACCCACGAAGGACTATTTGATAAGAATAAGTAGGAAAGAAATAGAATAATATAGTTATTTACTCATTTTTGCATATACTAAATTTATAGCAATTATTTATTAAACCCTTTCTGACAATGTATAAGGCATGTTGGGTAAATTTTGAGCTTTTGTCTCCTAGAAAACAAAAGGTTTTAGGTTCTTTGCCTAAGAAACATTAAAAACACTTACAACAAATAGAGAATTTCAGATGTACAGCTCTAGATTTATATTTTTAGAGATTTGAAGTCTGCATTCAGAATTTTAAAAATATCACTGATATTAATCTGCATAAAGAGAAATAAGAATATAATCTTATGGAAGACTAATATTCCTTAGCCAAGAGACTCCATTAGATAAAATGAGTTACTATATTACATATACACATATTTTCAAGTACAACTAGTACCAATGTATATCAATCATGATTATTGATTAAAGCAACAAAAATGGGCTCTGGTTAAAATTAGAAGAAAATAAATTATCGGAAGGTTAATGAATGACCAGCTTAAATGATTAGAGATTGAGAGAACCTGGCTTACAAAACTGAGGACAATCAAATGAGGCTAAGACCTTGAGCAGAAGCCAAGGTCAAGGAGCTTGATATCAGAATATTGCCACTAGTGAGTCTACACCTGGACACCTACCCTGTTGTATCACTCTGAGCTTAGCCTCTGCCTCCAATCCCCCATGGACATTTCTGCTTGGTTTCACCTACTTTTATAAGATGCAGTCTCTCAAGCTATTTGGTTTTTGATTGTTCTACTTGCTCCTCTTCTAAAAGTTTATTTAAATAAAGAAGGGGGTACATTTCTCTCAACAAGGCAACATCACAATAAGTGACCCTTACTTCCCCCAAACTGAAGGGTGTGTATATTCTGGGAATTCTCAAATGACAATTGTTCACTGGTCACATCAGGGTGTGTTTCTGCATCTTTGGTCAGTAGAATTGTAATGAATACAAAATCAGTAAAATTTTACTTGCATATTGGCACTGATTAGTTTCATGTGGGTATGGAAATTTGTAGCCAGTATTTACCAGGCATGGGCCCTCACCCTTACGTTTGATATTCTGTCAGCATATAAAATCCACAGGCTCTTATTGACTTCTCCTCATGGCATGTAGTGTGAAATATCTGCTAATCTTTCACTCTACTTCCCTCAACAAATACTTAGAGCAGCTACCACATACCTAATTTTAAAAATTCTCTAATTTGTCAAAATCACTGACTGATTGATGATCCAGTCTTCTTAACTGCTAATTGTTCAAAATCTTGTAGAAATAATAGCCTAAGCTGGACACATGGGTCTAGCTTTTATGATGGCCAGATGGATAAGAAAGATTATAATGGCACCTAAGCATCTGTTGAAACTAACTATATCAATGATCTGTGAACCAAGCCATACTTTTGTGATGGACTATTACCACTTCAGAGGCATAATTATGGACTATAAGGTCAAACATTTACTTTTATAAAAGAGCACCTAGGAATAAAATTATACATTGCCCTATAGCATTTGAGGATGCTATCAAGTAGAACTGTATTTGTTAGATAGACAGTGAGGGACTTCCTGCCCTCCTGGGGAAAAAAGGAAGGTGCCCCAAGCAATTACCACACCTAGGGGAGGAGGGAACACCCTGCCAATCTGCCAATCAGAACTTAGTGTGTCAACTGCAAAAAAATGTAGAGGATTCCCCAGGCTGCAGGCCAAGTAGCACAGGCACAATAGGGTCTGGAAAGTGACCTGGAACAACCTAAGGCTAATTATTATGTCATTAGCTTAAATCTGCATTGTGGTCCACCACCCCCTCCATGGGCTTTTAGAGAGGCTCATGGGAGATCCCTATGCACAGTAAGACTGAGGTTATATAACTCCCAACTGTCCATCAGAGTGGTTCAATGGTGACATTTGAACCACAAGAAGGCCCAGCTGAAGCAATGTAAAATAGGAACCCAGGTCATAATCAGGGCCCTCCTGTTATGACAAGGGGCCTGTTTGTTGTCTGTGAAGAATGTATCTTACTTTACTCAATAAACTTCTACCTCACGCTAGCCTTACTTTGGTGTGTCTGGTCATTCTTCAGCCAAGAGCACACCAGGAACCAAGAACAGATAACTACGACCTGACATATTCTCTGCAATTATAAAAAGAAATGGAACAAATATGACTCAAAAGACATTTAGCAGGTGGTACTTTTCTGTAGTATGAAAGAGGTTGCAATGTTCATTGTATTTGCAGTTTGCAAATATTGCTTCTTAGTAAAGCATAACAATTATTTGTTTCAAGTCTGAATGAATCACATAATAGGCATAAATCAGATAAATGCACTTTTACCTTGAAGCCTTCTTCAGGGGGTACCTATCAATGGAGATCTGTGACAATGGACACACTCCAGTAGCTCATGGATCTTATCTGCTAAATATAGTAGGCAACGGAGTCAAAGATCAATAAAAAGATTAATGGTTTTAATTACCCCTATGTAACCAGTTGTGGGTAAAATTTTACTTTCTGCTTTCACTGAGGGTAAAACACCACAGTCAACCTTCCAGTAAAGCTAATTTGGCTTTCTGCTTGGTAAATTGCTCATTGGCAGTCCTGTAATGAGTCTGCTCTGTGTGTGACTGAACACTGAGCATGCTTCCACTTTCTAAAATCAGGAAAAAAAGGCCATAAAACTGATGAATGGCACATAAACAATTTTCTCGTGAAAAATACTAGGAAATAAGACAATTTTCAGGCAAAAATTTCCCTGCTTGAACCATATGGAGCAAGAAAAAGAGTACCCGATGAGTGTTGTGTTTATGTTACCGCATAAGCAATGCTAATAAATACGGACAAACATCTTCTGAAGATATACAGAATAACAGACAAATGAAATTATTTTCTTTTTGACAAAAGAAGGACAAAGACAAGAAACTCAGTCTCTGTGATTTGCTTATGATTATAAATGTTTGGAGAGAAAACTAGTTAACAGGCCATGTCGTCTATTTGTAAATCCACATTCAAGAATAAATGGGGCTCTGAAGGGTTTCTAGCAATTCTTTTTAAATTATGCCCTGGTGTGCCATCAGCTTTATTATGATAATTCCTAGGGTAGTGCTTCTATAAAAGGAATCAAGGTACTGCATCATAATATCAAAGCTCTATCAAGGGAGAATGATTAGAACCACAGGCATAACTTTTGCTAGCAAGATTTTTATTTTAGTTTTGGGGTTGCAAAGGGTGAATGCTGCCATGGTAAAAAAAATAAAGTAGTCACCTTAAAATTATTCACCTTAGCACATTTGTCTGACTATTTTATTTGTATTAGCATTCCTCTTCCCAATTAATATAACACTAAATTAGGCTGTCAATGTCAAATATTAATAAGTCGCTGAATACAAATGCCCAAGAATGTCTGTGTTGAGGGTATAAGTTCAGAGGGCCATTTAGGCCATAAGTAATGAAAGTCCAAGAAATTATTTTAGGCAAATGCATAAGTATGATATTTCTTGTATGGTCTTAAAGGAAAATAAAGACATTCCACAGAGCAATTATTTCCAAACTGAACTATGTTGGTTTATTTGCTCGATGACTGCCCAAACCATGTGATACAAGTGAAAACTTGCTACTCTGAAACTGTCCTTTATTCTTCCGAACAAAAAAACAAGTATGTGCAGTGTTACATCTGAATGCTCACATGGAATTTGGGTTGCAAGATATTCTCTGGGATACGATTCTCATAAAAGGAAGGGAGAAGAAGTACAATTAGCCAAAGAACAAACTCAAATTGTAATACAGGCCCAATCATACTCAGTCAAACTGGTGGGGAGATTTGGAACAAACTTCTCCTGTTACACTTACCTAGCTTTTATACTGTGGTTTTACTCAGTCACCAAATGTGTGCCACCTGAGGAAAATATGTTCTTGGGTGAGATCTGCAACTAAAGCAGACCTTGAATGAGCTGAGCATGATAATGGTCTCTTGACTACACTTCTTACAGCTGGGCAGCAAGTCCTCCTTGAAGGAGAATCTAGGTGACATATCTCCATCACAGCCTACCCCTTGGGCTGCCCAGATCCCATTTTCCCTATCTGCTCAGGAAATAATTCTACCAGAATGCTAGTGGGCTTCTGATACTGAAAGGAAGGTCATAAAAAGGAATTCAGTGGGAGAGATTATAGCCCTCACTGCTGCAGTTGGTTTGGGGGCTGCAATTGATTTTCTTTTTTTTCCCTTCCCTATTGTGCATTCTAGATTCCCCCTTAACCTCAGGTACAACTTCTGCCTACTTCTCCTGCTTCAGTGGCTTATTTGGGGAAGTTCTTGTGTAACAAATTCCTTTAGTGTTTGCCTGTCTGGGAAAGCTTTTATTTCTCCTTCATTTATGAAACTCAGTTTGGCAGGATACAGAATTCTTGGGTGGCAGTTACTCCTTTTAAGAAGACTAAAAATGGGACCTCAGTCCTTTCTGGTTTTTAAGATTTTTGCTGAGAAATCTATTAGTATGATGGGTTTTACTTTGGAAGTTTCTTGATGCTTTTGTTTTGCAGATTATAGGATCTTCTACTTCAGTTTGACTTTGTCTAGAATGAAGACTCTGTGCCTTGGTGATGTCCTATTTACCATGAATCTTCTACGTGTTTGATGATCTTCTTGGATCTGGATGTCTAAATCTCTAGTGATACCTAGCAAGTTTTCCTCCATTATTCCTTCAAACAGATTTTTCATGCTTTGCTTAATCTTCTTCTCCTACAGGGACACTTACGATTCTTAAATTTGTTCACTTTACATAATCCCATATTTCTCGGACAGATTGTCCATTCTTATCAATTCTTTTTCCTTCATTTTTGGCTAACTGGGTTAATTTGAAAGGCCTGTCTTCAATCTATGAAATTCTTTCCCCTGTTTAATCTAGTCCATTGTTAAAGCTTTCCACAGTATTTTGAAATTCACTAAATGACTCTTTTATTTACAGAAGTTCTGTTATATTTTGTCTTAGATTATCTATCTCTTTAATACATTTTTCATTCATCTTCTGAGTTATTATTTTGGTTACTTTGTATTTGGTTTCTTTCCCATCAATCCCATTAACCTTACTTTTGATCCGTACTCTGAATTCCATACATGACATTTCAACAACTTATTTTGGTAGGAGTCCACTGCTGGAGAGCTAGTGTAATCCTTGGGAGATGTCGCAACAACCCGTTTTTTCATGTTGCCAGAGTTGTTATGCTGGTTCTGTCTCATCTGGAACCTCTTCTCTCAGCTTAAAACAGATAGCTTTGTAGTACACCTGTTCTACTCTCCTGGGAACTCTGCTGCTCAGTGAAGACGGGTAGCGTTCCCTGGAAGATGTGCTTGAGTTCTACTCTGTAAGACTGACGAGGCAGGAGAAGGGCAAATGTGCTGCAAGCCTGTAACACTGCTGCTCTCCTGCATCATACCATTCCCCCATGGTTGTCACGGTATAAGCAGGTGTTGGAGGATATTCATATGGAGAGGTGGGCTGATCCCCAGGCTGCTGCTGAAAGCTCAAGTGAGGGTAGGGCAGGTTCTTCTCCATGGAGGCAGATGGACATGGGGGTTTGGTCCTCCCAGCTGCCCTGGTGGTGGTGGCAGTGGTGGCTGGGTGGGGCTACTGGCCAGTGGCAGTGGGTGTCAGGGCTGTGGCCATTCACTCCGCCCAGGTGCAGCAGCAGTGGTGGTGGCAGTGTTGGTGGCGATCTGGGTGTTTGCCCCACCCAGGACTGTTGGTGGCAGTGCTACTCAGGTGGTGGTGGCATCAGCTACACTACCCACATGGTGGTGGTAGGTGCTGTGGTCTGTGGGCATGTGCTTCTCCTGAGTCCCATGGCAGTGGTGGCTGGGCAGGGCTACCAAGGTAGCAACAGTGGGTGCCAGGTCCATTGGTGCTTATTTGCCTGGGTACCCTGGTTTCAGTTGGGGGCACATGGTATCCACCCATGGGGTGCACAAGTGTGCCTGGCCTCCCTGCTCCCTCTTTGTCCCAGCAGGGGTGATTAGGAGGCAGCAGCAATGGATCTGACCCCTGAGTATATGCAGCACTCTGGCCCTGGGACCTCATAATGGTGCCCACTGTCGTGCCCAGGGTCTGTAAGCCAGTGGGACCCCACTGTGCCTTCTCTCCAGAGGAATGTCCTTGCACAGTTTCCAGTCAGCTCTCTGTATGAGACTAGAGGCCCAATACAGTGGCAGGACCCTTCCGTAGCTCCAACTGTAATGTCCACAGGGGAAGTGTGGAGCCCCAGTGTTCTTTCCTCTGGCCCTTCCCACCATGTGGGCACCTTCCCTGGTACCTCCAATCCTGCCGAGTGGGTCACCCCACTTCCCTTTCCTTCAATTTGGGTGCCTCTCATTGCCTGTTGATTCCCAGTGCTCTATCTTAGTCAATCTAGCCAAAGGTGAATATCTACTCACCACTTTCATTCCTCTCCTTGAGAGCGACATGTGCAGGCTGCTTCTTCTCTGCCAACTTGGCCCCTCTATTCTGAAACCTTACTTTTTAAAAATAGAAAATCTGGGTGGAAATATACCCATTATGGCTATTGAATTAGCAAGTAAAACACATTTCTCCCCCCAAAATATTTTAAAACAAAATTGGGTCCAGAAAATCTTATACATGATTTCTTCCTGATATATAATTTCAAACTTAATCGAGCCGAAGAATGGGAAAATTTTTTTCATGTGGTGACCATAACCTTAATACCAAAACTGAAAAACATCATAAAAAGCAGGAAGATTACAGTCTGCTCTCATTATTGAATACAGATGCAAACACATTTTAAAGAAGACAAAATACAATAGAGCATGTATTAAAATGATAATATAGCCTGACCAAGTTGGGTTTATTCCTGCTAGTAACAGATTATTTTAACTTCGAGAAAAATCTACATTGTAATAAACTACATTAAAATATTAAATGAACAAAACAGAATGATTATTTCAATTGATGTGGTAAAAGCATTAAATCAATTCAGCATCTATCTGTAATTAAATGAATTCACAGCTAAATCAGAATAGAAACAAAATTATAAGGTTAAATGTCACAACCCAGAGCAAGTATCATGCTTACTAGTGAAGGTTAAAAGATTTTAAAAGGCTTCATTCTAAATTAGCTAGCTGATATCTACTATCACTATTTCTATATGAGAGAGACATAGGAGAGAAAGAGAAATTGAGATTCGAAAGTATTATTAAATAGAACTCACTAGTTGTTAATTACTTGAGTCAAGTTATGATAAAAACATACAAAAATGCAGTTTCATTTTCAGAAATAATAAAAAGAGTTTAGCCAAACTCCTTATAAAAATTTGATAAATACAAGTCAATTGCAGGAAAACATTATAAATGTGAATTTTAAGAATGCCATTTGAAATAATAACCACTATAAAATAAAATAACTGAGGTATCTAAGATTCAACCCAACAAAAGCTGTATAAAAAATAGAATTGTTATTAAATCTTTACTGGAAAACACTGAGAGACCTAAACCCTGTTTTCTGGTAGCCAGATTCCAAAAAAAGACCCCAATGATTCCCTCCTTCTGACAAACATATTAAGTGTACATGTACTGCGGAGGGTCTGTGTGTCCAATGCATGTGACAGACATTGTAGCGTATCTCTACCATGTTTAGGTTATAAAAGCTGGTGGCTTCTGTTTTAGGTGATCTCTCCCTCTCCCTCTTGGATCACTTATTCTGGAAGAAGCAAGCTGCCACATTTGAGCAGCCCTACGGATGAAAGAAGAAATAAAGGCTCCAGGGAACATATAGCTAGACACTGAGACCATGTAAGTAATCCTGGAGGCACAATCTCTTGCCCTAGTAAAGCTGTGAGATAACTACTGCCCTGGAGAATAGCTTTACTGCAACCTCGTAAAAAACTGTGAGTCAGAACCACCAGCTAAGCCACTCCTGGATGTCTGATTTTCAGAAACTGTGTGAGATAATAAATATTTATGGCTTTAAGATGCTAAATTTTGAAGTAATTTGTTACACCAGTAGATAACTGATATGCACATCATATGCATGGATAAAAAACATTATCATAATGTCAATTTTGTCTAATTTGATTTATCGATCTAGTGATATTCTAATAAAAACCCCTAACAGGCTTTACATAGAATATGAAGTTCTGGTTGTAATATTCGCATGGAAAAGAAAAAGACCAAGGATATCCAAGACATTCATGAAGACAAAGAACAAGTAGGAGAAACTTGCCATACCAGAAATGAAGATACATTACAAAAGAGCAAAAACAAATTTAATAAAGAGAAGAGTGGAAGAGAACATGAAACCCAGATACAGAATTGTGCATAAATGGAGCCTGATATATGAGAGGCTTGGTTTTACATTTCAGGAAAAAGTATCAGTAAATGATGCTAGAACATTTGGTTAGACTTATTGAAAAGAAAGAGGATAAAAGTGAATTGTTACTTCATATCGCAAAGAAAAATAAATACCACTTGGATTAAAGACCTAATTAAAGGGAACAAAACTTTAACACTGTGAAATAAATGTGGAAGACCATTCTTAATAGCTTAGGAAAAGACACCAAAAATACCAAAAGCAAAAATAAAAAGGGAAAAGGTGAAAAAAACTCAAATTTAATTAAAATTTGGAACACTGTTAATTGCAATATAAAAAGGATGGAAAGCAAGCTGTAAACTGTAGAAAATATTTGCAACTCACAAACAGGACTAACTTGAAAATACACATAGAATCCTTAAAATAATAGATAAGAAAAAGACAACAAAAATGGAGAAATAAAATAAGTGCAATACATTCATGAGGAATTCCTAGACCTTGATATATACATATATCTTAACAAACTTATGTGGAAAAGATGAACCTTATTAATAATCAGGCAAGGCCAGGCACGTTGTCTCATGCCTGCAATCCCAATGCTTTGAGAAGCCAAAGCAGGTGGATTGCCTGAGGCTGAGAGTTCTAGACCAGCCTAGACAACATAGCAAGACCCCATCTCTACAAAATAAATAAATAAATAAATAAATAACCTGGGCAAGGCAGGGTGTGCCTGTATTCCTGGCTATTTGGGAGGCTGAGGTGGGAGGATTGCTTAAGCCCAGGAGTTCAAGGCTGCAGTGAGCCATGATCATGCCATTGCACTGCAGCCTAGAAGACAGAGCAAGACCCTACTGTCTCTGAATACTACTACTACCACTACTACTACTACTACTAATAATAGTAATAATCAGGCAAAGTCAAAGAAAATAGCTACATAAACTTCATAATATAACAGATTGGTAGAAAATATGAAGGCTGAACATAACAAATGTTGCCTAGTGAGAGAAACATAAACTGATAAAACCAACTTAGAAAACAATTTAGAATTATTTAGTAAATTTGAAGATACACATACTATATTAGTTTGCTGCAATAACAAAGTATTACAGATTGAGTAGCTTGAATAACAGAAATTTATTTTCATAAATTCTGTAGGCTAGGTATCCAAAATCAAAGTGTCCGTGGGGTTGGTTTATTTTGAGGCTTCTCTCTTTGGCTTTTAGATAGCCGTCTTCTCCCAGTGTCTTCACATGATATACCCTGTATGTATGTCTGTGTCCTAATTTCCTCTTATGAAGACACTAGTCATATTAGATTAAGGCCCAACCATATAACCTCATTTCACCTTAATTACCTCTATAAAGGCCCTATCTCCAACCACAGTCACATTCTGAGGTACTGAGGGTTAGAACTTATGAACATAAGAATTTTGCAGGGTTATAATTCCATGACGCATACACTTTGAACCATCAATTTCATATGCATCCTGAAGTAATGTTTGAACTCATGAAAATTATATGTAAATGTTTATAGCAACATTGTTATAAAATAAAGAAATGGAAACAACATACAGATAAATAATAAACAATGGAAACATAAAAATGTACATTAAATGGAAAATAGTTATACAGCAAAGAAATATGCAAGAAAAAATAATAAAATAATAAATAATTCCAGTTATATACATGACCTAGGTAAATATAAATTTTTGAGCAAAAATAAAAGCATGCCATAGAAAAATAGATATAATTATAATCGTAAAGTCCAAAAATTGGCAGAACTAAATGACATACTCTTAAGGACAAACACACGCATATATGTTTTAAAAACATAAAGAAAAGTAAGTAAATGTGTATTAGTTAGCCTTCATCACATAATAAATAATTTCAAAATATGTGAGTTGCAATTTGGACTGGGCTTGTCTGGGATGGCTCCTCCCAAGCAACACCATGGGGAGCTGGAATACTTGATCACACGTTCATGGGCAGCTGGCAGTTGAATTTCTCATTTCCATATCTGGCAGTAGCCTGGCTATTGACATGGCTGATGAAGTTAAGTGTGCTTTTCATTATCCAGCTAGCTGTCCCAGGTTTGTTCATGTGGTAATGATCGCAAGGTTCCAGAGAGAAGCACTTGCAAAAAGAGAGGTCAGGCCTTACCATGCAAGGACTTTGCAAGCCTCTGTTTGCTTTGTATTTTAAAATGTTGATATATTAGTCAGTGTTCTTCAGAGAAGCAGAACCAAGAAGATGTGTGTGTGTGTGTGTGTGTGTGTGTGTGTGTGTGTGTGTAATGGAAAACAGTTTATTTTAAGGAACTGGTTCACAAAATTATGGAGGCAGAGAAGTCCAAACTCTACAGGTAGAATATCAGTCTGAAGATCCAGGAATCAGCTGATGCTGTAGTTCAAATGCAAAGGTTATTGATTGCAGAATTCCCTACTGCTAAGGGATCTTTTGTTGCACTCGGGCCTTCAGGGATTGGATGGAAGTTACCCACATTATGGGGGACAATCTTTACTCAAAGTCCACTGTGTTAAATGTTGATCTCATCCAAAAACACCCTCATGGAACCATCAAAACTGATGTGTGATCACATACCTGGGGACCATGGCCCAGCCAAGTTGACATATAAAATTACATAACTATAACAGTCAAATTGGCCAAAAAAGTCACAGTCCCAAACTCTACCTCTTCAGGAGAAGAATTTAAACTCACATCACAAAAGAGTACAGTATATAAAAATGGGCAAATGCGTGACCATTTTCATGGTAATATACCACAGAATGGTAAATAATTCAATATTATGTTTACATTTGTGAGGTAGGAGAGGAGAATAAGATTTAGGAATGAGGAAAGAGGATGCTTTGGGTACTGATAATGTGTTATCATATATCTGGGTGGTAGATATATAAGTGTTGTATCGTATGTACTTTATGCTGTAGATGCTCATATATGAATATCCATATATAAATACTCATATGCATACATATATACATACATATGCAATTTAAAATCAAAATAGCATGATCTGTATTGTCCTTACCTCAAACAGCACAAAAGTTTACATCTTAGGTAAAGAAAATCATGGCTATTTCAGATATTAAAGCTTGATCCAAATTTATTACAGTGAACGTACAACCTGCATGTTCAGCACATACATATTTTTATATTCTTTTGAAGTAAGATTTATACCATGTTCAGAGAGCCTTGCTTTCAAATCACATAATGAAATCACAAAAATGCATGTGTTACCATGTTATCATTTCTATTTTTTAATTTTTTTGTTCATGAAATATTGAAGATAATATCTTCACAAAGACATCATCTTTCCTAATTAGATGGCTAGTGTGAACAAAACATGCACATTTTGTAGTACAAAATACAGATTTATTACTAAGACATTCTTGTTTGAACCAAGTACAAATGGATAAAACCTAAATTGAGTATAGGTGGATTGCATGAATATGCTATTAGATTGTTTAAGACATAAAACATAGCATTATTTTTCTTTTGAGGTAATTGATAATATACCAAAATGTGATTGAGTTACCAAGGCCACTCTTATTTAGTGCTTGTTTCATAACTAGAGACTATATTCCTTTAAGATTGAGACTAACAGGCAGTGAGTGCTTTTTGTCTACCACTGACTTGCAGATAGATCTAAGTAAGTCGCTTAGTTTTCAGGGCCCCAATTCCCCCCATTTGCAAAATCAAATTTCTGAGCTGAAATTTCTCTCAAATGTAAGTGAATTATGATTTTTCATTCATGTGAAAAGACTGATTTTCGTACTTTATAATAGGGTGTCATATCATTTCACTTTCAGTGAGGAAAAGATTTTCACAGTAAATAGCAAGATATTTACCTCAAATTTTCCAGTGTTTAAAATCCAAATGGTACATGAAACATTCTATAGTTGTAGACAATTTACCACTTGTTGGAATCCATCATTGATTTATTTTTCACACGTACTATCTCTTAAAAAGTAGTGAGAATTGTTCAAATTCCATGCTTCTTTTCAAGTTGGCAGCTGTGAATGAAACCAAAGGTGTGTATGTATATATTTTTATTTTTCATACATATTCATAGTTTCATAGTATATTTTTATTGGGTACATGAATAATTGCTGGCTCATTCCTCCATCCAGTTTATTTACTAGGAAACCTGTTAAAACTCTGTTTTATACTATGATATAGTATTTACAATCTATATATTTTATTATAGGTGAATAAGTTGTTATTTGCAGAAAGAAATGAATTATTGAAAAAAAAACTTAAAGAAAATTATTTTTTTCAAAAATAGTAAAGCGAATCCATTTGAATTGAAATGTTATTGTCTACGAGCCACTGTAAAATTTCTTGGGATAAAGAAAAAAAACATCAAAACATTAAAATAAATAAAACTCAACAGAGGTTTCTGAGCATATAACCTTCCAAATTGTTTGGAATGTGAAGTAGTATTGTCTAATGGGTAAGAACTTGGACATCATAGCCAGATTGCCACTATAGGGTTTAGAATAGTGACTTGAATGCAGCAAGCACCATGCTTTTGTTTGCCAAATTGATGTCCAAATGGACTCAACCTTAGGCAGAATGGAGCATTATGATAACTCTTTTACATAAAATAAACTTTCCTCTGATATATAAAACAAAATTATTGAAAGGTATAAAAGTAAATTTTTATCATACTATATGAAACATTTATTTTGATATATTTAGTTTTAATGTATGTAATCAAAATATCCTAGGAAACACCTGCAGAATGAACAGAAACATACCTGTTTAGAGGTGTCACTTATAACTACCTTTCATTATGAGAGCTGGCACAGTATGAAACGAGGCTTCCCTTACCCGATAATGTCTGAATTGTCCCCAACGAGGAAGTTTTTATGTTTCCTTTTCATTATTTTATATCACCGAGAGAAAATATGACTTAAGAGACTTGTCTGTCAAATAAGACATTTTTTGGTCACAAACCCAGTGACAAAGATTTGCATCTGCTTGAGACACATTTCAAGGGTGATCTCAGGGGTCAGTGACTAAGGCCAAACAGGGAAAGAGATAGTAGGTGACCTCTGCACAGTGCCACTTGCATGGTATTAAATATTGTAAGTGACAAAGAACTAAGATTTTTAATATTTATTGAAAATGTGCTAAATATTTTCTAGCTATATAACATTTCAGCATTCTCGAGGGAGATGTTGTCTACCAGTACGTGTTTAAAGGAAAGCTGTAGAAATGAAAAAAAGACCATTGCAGTTATGGGTACAACCTTCATCCCCAAGAAAAATTGTTAATATCAGGTCATGTGGTATCTGGATTATATAACATGAAAATTTTTGGAGGGTGCTATAAGTATTTTTGTAAATAGTGATAATTATGTCCTGTTAGTGATAGTAATAGAATTATAAAACAGAAAATATTAGAATAATAAATTCCTTCAATGAACAGGAGTTAAGGTTAGGGCAGTGAGTATTGAGTTTGTATCTAGGTTGAGCTATCAATGGAGAATAGCAGTATGCATGTGTTCTAAGGAATCTGTATTGGAAAGTTTATGAGAATATGGCAAAATAAAGGAAGTATAAATTTAACCTTGCTACTTATCCAAAGGCACTCCTAATGGAAAGACTACAATTGTCCCACTGCGATAATAGTCCTTTTGAGAAGAGTAAGAAATAACATTGCAAGATGCCTTGTACCAAAAGGGGAATAACTGGTAAAATAGCAAGAATTTCTATCAAGAGTTAACATTCTAGACTAGCAAAATATCAGTTTGTACTAAGATTTCTAAAAGTCATTTAAAATTACACTTAAATATTATTTTTTTGGGTGTAGAATTCAGGATGCATTTATATTTTTCTTCAAATATTTTTTCTGCATTTTTCAAATTTTCCACAATTATATTTCTTTGTAAATAAACTAGTTTAAAAATAATTACTTATTCCTTTTATCTAACTGCATTTTTATATCCATTAACCAATTACTCTTCATTCCCCCTCTCCTCATCCACCTCTGGTTACCACCATTCTACGTTCTACTTCCGTGAGATCAACTTTTTTATCCCCCATAGATGAGTGAGAACATGCAATGTTTGTCTTTCTATATTTGGCTTATTTCACTTAACACAACGGCCCCTAGTTACATTCACGTTGCAGCAGTTGACAGAATTTCATTCTTTTTCGTGGCTGAATAATATTCCATTCTATTTGATAACACAATACAGAGATTATAGTAAATAATAATTTATTGTATATTTCGAAACACCTAAAAGAGAAAATTGGAATGTTCCCAACACAAAGAAAAGATAAATGTTTGATGTGACGGATATCCTAATTACTCTGATTTGATCCTTACACATTGTATACATGTATCAAAATATCACATGTACCCCAAAATATGTACAGCTATTATATATCAATAAAATCATAAAATTAATTATATACAAAAGAACTGTTAATACAATTAGCACATATGTAGTATGCACAAATTTTGTATAATAGACCCAAGAAAGAAAATATCTGAGGGATCTCTCAGCAAAACTACAACAAAATCTTCGGCCCTGCTGCTCCTGTACCTCAGCTGGTTCTTTTGTTAAGCTTGATAACCTGTGTTACTATAACCTGGAGGTTTGAATAAATAAATTGCTGTGTAAGTACACATAGGATTTGGGGATGAAATGTGTGAAGGAGAAAGTAGAAAATAAGGCAACCAGAGGATCGTCTTAGGTTGAGTTCTCTCTAGGCAGAGGCTGAGACAAAGATGAGAGTGAAGGAGATTTATTGAGGGAGGAAATGCTCTCAGGAGAAGTGGAGTAATGGAAGAAGGAAAGGGCAGTGAAATCAAAGCAGGCAAAGACAAGATGTTTTCTTATCTTGAGATGAGCTTCTGCCTCATCCCATAGGAGACTTTGGAGCTTGAATTGCACCACAGAGCTGGTCTTATGTGAAACACTCTGTGTCAGTCAGCCATGGACTCCGTGCTGCCTCCTCTGTTTAGGGGATTATTGAAGGATTAGCACCCCCTCCCCAGTTAATGAAATATTAGTGGGGCACCGACAGTATTCACTCTAAGACATTTAATTTTAGGAAAACTTAACTTTTTATTTTGTTAAAACAACAACAACAACAACAGGAAAACAGGTAGGATTTTATAGAGGAAATAACATGGATGTTTGAATCATACCTAAATAATGAATTATGAAACCTTCTCATTCTAGTCTTTGTGCATGCCACTGGCCTTTGATGATCCTTAGTTTTCTCAATTATAAGATAAGCATAATAATGATTCCTATTTTATGGACGGGTAGTGTCAATTAGATGTATTTCTAAAATATCTTGCCTGGAACATCCTAGGTGCTCAGTTAAGTGGAAATTATTTGCATTGTGACCTATCACTTGTGTTAAAGTTGTTTATTCCTTAAAATTAGCTTATATTTGTAGTATTTCATAGTTTGATAAGTTCTTCTGTACACATTATTGTATTTAAACTTTAAAAAGATTCTCTGAGGTCAATAGGGCATGAATTTTTTGTTATCTTTTACAGGTCAGCAAATGCAGGTTAAGAGAAGGAATATGGGACATAAACTGTATTAGTTACCAACTGCTGCATAACAAATTACTTCTTAGCATAACAGTTTAAAATTCCACGTATTTATTAGCTCACAATTTCTGCGGGTCAGGAATTAGAGCATGGCTTTACTGGGTTCTCTGCTTCAGGGTTTCTTAGAAGACTGAAATCAAGGTGTTGGCTAAGGG
Source organism: Indri indri (assembly GCA_004363605.1). Classification (NCBI taxonomy): domain Eukaryota; kingdom Metazoa; phylum Chordata; class Mammalia; order Primates; family Indriidae; genus Indri; species Indri indri. The sequence goes on from RJWJ010001098.1 coordinate 93,984, forward strand.
CTCTCACAAGACTACAGTTATGATGTTGGTACAGGTGCAGTTATCTCAAGGTTCAACTGGAGCAAGAGCCACTTTCTAGTTCGCTCAGTGCATATTGGCAGGATTAAGGATTAAGGATCTTGGTTCCTTAATGTAGGCGTCTCTCCAACATCATCAAAATGAGCAAGCTAAGAAAGCAAAGGACAGGGAGAGAGTGCCAGTAAGAAAGTAAGTTCTGGCAAGAGGGAAATCATATCTTTTGTAACCTAATCATTGAAGTAGCAACATATTATTTTTATTATATTTTATTCTTTAAACACGTGTCACTGGGGCCAGCCCACACTCAATAGGAGCATATTATACAAGGGCGTGAATATCAGGGGATATTGTGAGTCATAATCAGAAGCTGCCCGCAAGAGAAATCAAAGGGTTTTTTTGTTGTTGTTGTTTTTTGTTCTTGTTTTTTGCAATATCAGAAAATGTGCTAATATGTTAGATAATATAATCCTCACAACAAGCTTGGTAGATAGAAATTTCTATATTCTTTTTACTTTTGGCAACATGGAGGCTTTGACTAATCAATTTTACAGGGTCATGCTGCTAGTATGTAGCAAATCTATACCCAGATGCTGTGATGCAAATAGAAGGTATATGGAATGACTTCTCTTAGGTATCAGGAACAACATCTGAACCATATTTATGCCTTGTGGAGTATCTTGTTTTATAAAGTTAGCATTCAAAACATATACAAATAAACAACACAAAATGCTAACCAGAGGTATATTTTCCTTTATTTTCTTCATTAATCTTGTTGAAATTCCAAAATAAACTTTTCCAGACATGTGCTGAAAGTGGCTAAAACAAAGAAAATTCTGTTAAATGATGAATAGTGTCTTCAGTGATTTTCTAACTCTTCAGCATGTGGTGGGAAATTTTTTCCTTGTAACAACAGAGTGAATTGAATTCTGCCCAACATGTCAATGCTTATGATTGCTTTATTATGCAGTCTTATGCCACTCATAGCTTATCAGATTTTAAATCACCGTATAAATTTTCATAGTTAGACCATATAGGAAACATTAGTTTAAAAGCATCTAATCTTATTTTCAAAGTTAGATAAGAGACAGTCAACACTTTAGAATGAAAGTGATACCCCTAAGCTGGAAAGTGAGAGCCTAACAATATTATCTAGACTAATCACCATTAGCTATCAAAATCATAATACTTGCAAAATAGAAACACTGGTTTAATTAGTTGTAGCACCTGCAGGGGGAAAAGATCCAGAATCTACTGCTTTATGGAGAAACAGGGACTGGCAGAACACATCCCAGTTTTCATTTAACAAATCTATAAATTAACTTAAAATACATAATACAGTGAATTCAAATGCCATTCTAATTGTGAATTCTATTCATATGTCTATTCTTATGGCAACAAATGAGATTTTTTCCCTGTGTTTTCACCTATCTTTTTTGATATAACTTTGACATCATTTCAAATTCATTCTTTTCATCAACCTATTCATTTCACCACAGGTGGCCCGATAGGATTCATTAACATCAAAGAAAGCAACAAAGAAAAATAAATTAAACTACAAAGTAAATTTTATGTCCCATTTGGAGTTTTTTGTTTGGCTAATTTCATATTCTGTTGGCAGCCTTGATTATGCTTGGTTGCACACATATTTTCTACCCTACTAGATGGTCAACTACTTGAAAGTAGGGAATGAATCACATTCTCTTGTTTTTCTCACTGCATTTGACATAAAATCTTGTATCTAAGTCAGGACTCAATAACCGTTAAATGAAATACATTCTGCTATAAATTAAAAAATTGACAGTATCTGTAAGACTTTTAATATTCCAATAACAAAATAAGTGAATCAAATTTGTAAAAAGGGCATGATAAAAGGACTTTGAAGATTCAGATATTATGTAAAACATAGGTATAGGAAAGGGATGTTATACAGAATAGAAAAGCTTAAATAAAATGGTTGATCTACATAAATGCTTTTGCATAAAATAAATCTGATTAGAATTCAGCCAATATTTCTATAATAGTTTCTCTGTAGCTTGCAAAATCATTAATTATTCAGCTGCCTTGGCTAATGAACATTTAAAAATATTCAACCTCACTAATAATTAAACAAATGAAAATTAAGATAATAAAATTTGATTTTTACCTATAAAATTAACATTTTTTAACTGTAACAATGCAGTACAAAAGTCTGTAAAGAAATCACACACACACACACACACACACACACATTGACCTCATACACTGCACATATACACACTTAGGTTAAAATAACCCTAAAGCTCAATACCAAATGAACAAACAAGAAAATTATATATTTTTAGAGTATAATAAAATTATTGAAATGAAAGCTTTTAATTATATGGGGAAATGCTTATCATCTGTTGAAAAAGGCAAGATAAAAAGTTTATCAATGTAGTTTTAACTGTTTAAATTGCATGTACATAGGGAGAAAAATATCATGGAAATATTATCAGCGATCATCTCTAAATGACAATATTGAAAATTGTGAGTTTTCCAAGTGACATAAGTAACTGTTAATAATCAGAAATAACCTTAATATTAGAAAATGGAAGTACAATGTAAAAAAAAAACTTTTTAGATGACATATAATTACTTTAAGCAAGTTATTTATTAAATTAAACTTAGATGTAATCCTTTTCAAATTTTTTCCTTATAAAATCTTAGAAAATGTGAGAAATTGGAAGGAAACAAATTTTCAAATATTTTAGGGGTGAATTCTATATATATGACTCAATACTTATGACTTGAATGAAAGGTGTCTAGGAAGTTTCATGGAAAGCAAATATGAAAATGTAGGCTGCAGAGACCAGATGCTTCTAATTTCAGTTTTAACATCATTCTCTTACATCAGAAAATGTGTAGATAGCAGTGGCAAAATTCAGCTTCTACACCCTCCTTCAAGTCATGCAACATTCTTTGTTAGGGAAGCAAATCTATCAAAATTTTACGGAAAGTTACTTTAGATAATATTTCTTTTGAACTAACTTTTTAAATGATTTTGGGGGGGAAGTTTTTATAATGCTATAATTTATTCAGGAAGTCATCTCAAAGAAAAAATATTAAATTGCTTTTTATTACATACAATGTTTAGTTATTTTTTTCTAGTGCCTATAATTGAAGACGTTTAAGGTATTTTTCATTTAATCAATTATTTTAATTCATATATCTAAATGCACTAACCTTGGAAATAATTAGTAAGCATGGGAACATTGGAAAGAAAATAAGAAAGAGCATACTTGAAAAAAAAGAAGAAAAAACAAAATCATGAATTTGTAACTACTTATGTAAGTCCAGGGTTTCTTTAAGGAAAAACAATGTTTTCTATACTAGGTTGGCCTAGTACTAGATACGGACATGTAATCCAAGCTGGTAAACACTTTCTTCTAATAAAGTAATTGGTCCAGGTCCAGAGATAAAACAGTTACACAAGCAGAGCTATTAATGGTTCTGTGTGTTTGTTTGTTTTTCACAAATTTGTTTACGAATAAATAGTCCAAGAGAAGGGAAGACGTTTGCTTTTTACAAAATCTAGAGCTCCTGATGTTGATGTGTGCACCACATGAGGAGTCTTCTTAAGAATGAACCAACACAGAGGAAAGTATAATAGAGAGAGAGAGAAAATTCTGTTGACATAGGTAGAAACCCATTCTAGACATTTTTGAATCCTCAGTTGCACATACCACTATACTGACATGAAAGTAGCTTAAACTAGCTTTATCACATGAAACCACATGGAGTCTTATATTCAGGACTATCACCAATCTATAACAACAATAACAATAGCAAAAAAAAAAAAATCTATGTTTTTATTTTCCCACTAATCCCTTGGGGGGGACTCAACTCTCTATATAGTAAAGGTCAAGTAATAAATAAATAAATAACAGGTTCTGTAATAGCCATGTTTCTCAGTCAAGTGTCACCAGGTCACAAGAAGAAATCATTTTGCCATTTTGTAGTCTACACTAGAGGTTCCTCCAGGTAGTGATACCATCAGATAAAACAGGTGGGAAAATGTGGACTTCTAGAAACTCCTTGTTTATTTATGCAGGTTATCAAAGTCAACAGGCAAAATGAATGGAGCATGAACACGCAGGGTCACTGCTGTGCCTCACATTTGGATTATTAAATATGGAACGTCCTATTTCCTTAAGTACTAAATTAGACAGTTGATATCTCTGACATTTCACTTTGACACCTTTTTTTTGTGTGTGTGTGAAGGTACATCCTCATTCTTTCAAATGTACATTTTGGCTTGTAATTTTCTTTCAGATTTTTTTAGGACAATTTTTGTGAAGCCATAGATAAATCAAAAACTTGCGTTATTTTTTAATATGAATGCTGTCGTGGAACCAGTGCAGCACAGACAGCTCGAAATATCAACGAAGTATTGGGGAAGGATGTGGCTAATGAATGCACAGTGCATTGGTGGTTTGAGAAGTTCCATTCTGGTGATTTTAATCTTGAAAATGAGCCGTGTGGGTAACCTGAGACCAAGGTAGATAATGATGAGCTGAAAGCTTCAGTGGAAGCGAATCCATCTGAACCTACGCGTGAATTAGCAGCAAAGTTTGGCATTACAATTCCAATATTGGACCATTTGAAACAAATCAGCAAGGTAAAGAAGCTGGATAGATGGGTACCACATGAATCAAATGAGTATCAAAAGAGAAATCATTTCAAAGCTTGCCTTTCTTTGCTGTCAAGACATAAAGGTGAACCATTTCTACACCATATTGTTATGTGTGATGAAAAATGGATTCTTTTTGACACTCAGAAGTGTTCAGCACGATGGTTGGATAAGAAGTACCGAAACAGTCCAAAACCGAATATTCATTAAAAAAAGCTAATGGTGTCTGTTTGGTGTTCCAGTGCTGGTATTATCCACTACGGCTTTGCGGAACCTGGTCAATCTATTACAGCAGATGTCTACTGCAACCAATTGGACTAAATGATGAAGATGCTTGCAATTAAGCAGCCAAGATTGATCAACAGAGACAGGCCGATCCTCTTGCAAGACCACATGTCGCAAAAAACAACGCTGCTCAAACTACAGAAGCTGAATTTGGAAACTCTCTGTCATCCACTGTATTCACCAGACCTTGCCCCAACTGACTACCACTTCTAGGCTTTGGACCACTTCTTGCAAGAAAAATATTCAATTCTCAACAAGCTGAGGAAAACAACTTTCGCAATTTCATCGCCATTCACTCTCCAGGCTTCTTTGCTGCTGGCATAAGCAAGTTACCGTTAAGATGGCAAAACTGTGTGGATAGTTTAGGTGCGTACTTTGATTAATTGTACCGCTTCTTGTTTGAGACATAATAAACTAAACTTGATTCGAAATCATACTTTCTTATTTAATGACCTAACAGCCCAAATCTGAACATTTATCTGTTGCCCACTACCAAGGTTACTCGCTTACCTCTCTTTAGAGTGAAGTTAGGTAATATACTAACTCCTCATTACCATTTGCTACATTTACGTGTGGCTTTTTATATTATGATCTTGGCAACCTTAGGTAAGTTCCTTCCAACCAGACAGCAAGGAGTGGGGCTGTTCTCACATCTGCGTGAAATTCTTTCTCCTTATCTGGTTTGTTAGTTGGTTGTGAAAGTACTTCCTCTTTACCATGCTGATCACGACAATTCAGTACAGCAGCAAAGGAGTCATGCCAATATGTTTTCTTAGCTGCAGGTCTTCACTTACATGCATCATGGCAATTAAGAGCATGGACGCTGGAGTCAGATCGTGAGGTTGGAATTCTGGCCAAACCAATTACTAGCTGTGTGATCTTGAGCAAATTACTAAACCAATTTGTACCTCAGTTTTCTCATATCTAAAAAAGGCGAGAATAAGAATACCTAAAACACAGTGATTTTTTCAAGATTAATTAAATTATACTTGTATTATTTATTGAAGCTATGCTTTTATTATTGTTGCAATAATAATATCATAATTATTATTATTACCATGATTATTACTACTATATCTTTGGTAATATACATACATTTTACATCAGAGATCTACAATTCTTAATATAATACAATACAGTATGCTCTTCATTTTCAGGTTGTATAAAGAACAATAGAGAACAATGTATTTTGAAAACTATGTTAGAGAAATGGAAGGAAAGTGAGGCACAGAGAAGTTACTAAATTGGACTTAGGTTACTTAGGTGGTAAGTGGTGAAACTGAATTTACATACATAAATTTGACTCTAAAACCCATATGTTTTAACTATTTCACTACATTATATGCCATCTACATATCATAAGTAAAATACATTCTTTACACTTTCAAGATTATTAATCTAAAATGAACTCAATTTTATATCTACATGCATATTTCATTTTCTACTCTAAGGGAAACAATTTTCCAAATTGGTAAAAGGAATTTTTTTATCACAATTAAAGTGCTATAATTATCAATTAAAATTATAAGTCTTTTCGAGCCCATGTGTTGGTAAGATCTTTAAATGAAGTTACATTTGATTAGTTCTAAGGAGTATTCCTCACAAGCTTTTGCTATTAAAGAACATTCTAGTGTATCATAAATCAAACTTTACAAACTGTTTTGATCAATTATATGATAATATAATGATGAATAAGTCTTTATATACAAAGATTAACTCCATAAAAACCAAGGTTAATTTTTTAAATAGTAACTTGAAAATATTCTATTTGATACATCACAAATTTAGGAATAGGATTGAATGAAAGGTAACTGTTTAAGTCTAGCGGTTACTGAGTCTATCTATTTCGACTTTGCATTCTGGTTGTGGCAAAGCTGAGATAGAACCAGACCAAAACTTCATTTATCACTTGACATCTAAACCACAACGTGTTCTGAGTGCACCGAAATTATCATCATTTCACACTCAGTATCTAGTAACCTCATTTCTTTTCTCCAGTGCAGTTACATGGTAAATGATTTCAGGTCCCTTAGGGGAAGGAAGTATTTAGAAATATATAGTTGTAGCATTACTACGGGATTCATTTTCAAGTTGTAGCATTGCTACAGCCTCCTTTAAAAAGGGAAACCTGGTGTATAAACTGGCTGAAGTCTGGGCATTAGGTTAATGCCCATGACTATTTATTGAGGTGATTTAAGTTAGACTTTTGTTCATCAGACCTATGATTTGTGTTTGTTTGCTTTGTTTTATTTGTTTTTGTTTTAGTTACACATATCAAGTTGGATTTTTAGTCAATCGCCAATCCATTCCAGTCCTAGGAATACCAGGATCGGTAAGCTACTATGAAAAGATGTCTAATGGTCATATCATTCGGATCACTGTTCAGGCCCTGTGGTCACGATATCCCCCATCCCAAGACTGCTACTAAAACCAAGGAGCCCTTTCAGAGGATTCCTACTACAGGATACAACATTTAAAGGATGAAAAGGTCAGCTGTGGATAATATGCAGTGTATTTCTTACAGAGAAGTGATTAAAATTTTGAAACTATTTATTTAATAACCATTCAAACATTTACTTCCCTTGAAATTATATTTGAACACTATTTGTAAATCTCTTTCTGCTAATTTCCTGAATTTAATCATTATCTTTTTGGTACATATGAATTTCTGCACCATGTTGGTGGCTACAGAGTCCTTTGCATGTGAATATAACATAGACACTTCCCCGTTATGTCCTCACTGACTTGTCAGTTAGGCGAATTGCTGCATAGGACACAAGACGTTTATTATCATTGGAGTTCTTTGATTAGTGTGTAAATGTATAGTAAAGGAACATAATGCAGCCCCCCCCCCCTTTTTTTGCAATTCTACAATGCTGCAAACTATGGAAACAATACATTTTTCTCCTTGTCACCAAATTACATTTCATAGCTAAACCTGACATACACTAATATTATATTAACATCGATAGTCTTATTTATTGCATGTTTGTGTACATGTTAAGAAATATTACAGTGTTAAATTACAGAGTGTTGATGGAGATGCTACATAATATACGATATATGCAGTACTCATTGAGTCCAAATGATTCAGTTAAGGGATGGTAGACCTGAATTTTGTTTATTTCTTAATTTAAATTTGATCCGTATTTCTCCATTTTTATCTACCCTAAAAGTTATACATATATTTTTTATAATATGCTATGAATATTTGTGAAAGAAAACCTAACTTCGTTGATCCATTTATTTGTTACTTTTGTTTACTGATTTATCAATTTTTATGAGAATTACGATTTTTAGAATTATAAAACAATATTTTAAAAATAATAAATATAATAAATTTGCTGATGTTGAATGCCATTTTGTCCTGTCAGAATTTTAGCTACCAAATTAAATTGAAAATATAATTTGTTTTTACTTATTTTTATAATTCTAATACTTTATATCTTATGCTTTTTAAAAATTTTTGTATAATTTGCTTTAAAGCATTTTTGAGAATATAGACAATCTCTTTTTCTGTTTTGTGTTGTTTTCTCTAGAAGTCAATGTTTTGAAGCTCTAAGGCCTATAGCCACTTTCAGTAATTTATTTTTCAACAATTTTGGGTTTTACAGATATTTATTTTCCTACTGAAATGGACAACAGACACAGTAGTTAAAAGAAAAGCCAATAATAGGTGATATAATGTGGGAAATTTTAAGTATTTTTATAAACCTCAATAATTCTTTTCTCCTGATTAAAAGTCTTATTGCCACTTTTTTCAGATACAAACCAAGCCAACTGTGTTAGCATCTTTATAAAAAACACTCAATAATTCGTCCCAATATTTTGTCTACAAGACATTTGATTCTCCCTACTAGGCCACAGCTAATAGACTTAAAATGGAAGAAGAATGGAAAGAAATGTACCCCCTCTTATTTGAAAACTGCATCCTCTGATTCTTCTCTGATCTTTCTCAAGGAGCAGTTGTAGCCAGCAATATCCCTGCCGTGGTCACGTCTGAGCTTTGGGATTGTCACTCCCTCCTGTGGCCAATGCCAGTAATGAGTGTGAGTGTCACCTGGTGCTCTCTGCATCACCTCGTCCTCATGCGCTGAACTCTGCTCTGAGACAGTGAAATCTTGGTCTGTCACCTTACTCCAGCTTCCTGCTTCCCACCTGTGAAAGCTCTCATAGGCATCCTGATGTTTTCTCTTATATCTGACAGACACGAAAATTGTAAAATTGATGCCATAGTGTGACAAGCTTTGAGATGAAACCTGAGGGAAGTCAATCCTTTCTCATCTCTATCCCAAGGCTTCTCCTCCCACGAGGAGTGTAGACATTGTGTCTATAGAGGTGAAGGGAACTGTCCTTCCATGCTCTGAAGGTTCAATCTCTGGAATAAACTTGACAGTAGACATATTAACAGGAGAAAAGGCATACATATTTAGGGCTCCCATGTATAGGACTCCAAAAAAGGCCAGATGGTTGAACCTGCAATAGCGTTTTGGGCTACAGGAAAAAAAACAGGGGCTTAAAGGGTCCTGGAGGCTGGTGACAACAAGCTGCGGGAGGGTGAGGGCCTCCCCTTGGAGCTGCCTTGGAGCAAAGATTGTCTTATTATATAGATAAAGTCTCTTAGGTAGCAGCTCTGAGAAGAATAGGTAAAAATGTCTTGATGAGTGTGAGGTCCTGGGCATGGAGAACTTCAGTCTCCTCCCCTGTGATACAAATTCATCTTTTCCGGTTAATGTGGATTACAGAAAGGGGGTTCACTACAATTGTGTTCCTTCTAGACGAACTTCCCTTAGTCAGATGGGGAAACCACAGAAAGGCCCTCCCCGTGTTTTGGGAGAGGCGTAAGGGTAAGAGGCATGGCAGGGTGGGGAAGGGAAAGGTCAGAAAGACCTTGGCGTTGTGGCTGCTTCTTTAATTCAAAGTACTCAACATGCCAAAATGTCATACTTTGGGATATTGCTTTCTAAGCCCCAACAAATCTCAGAATATCTCTCTTCCTTCTTTCCTGGGAAAGCTAGGAGTAAGTGGAGAGTAACAGAAGATTGAATTCTTCTCTGTATTATTTCATTTTGGCAACTTTTGCCGTGGCCCACCATGTGAGTGATGGCCTACCGTGTGGGTAGTGGGTGATGACGTGATGGGCTCTCAGTCTATATTCACGCTGTCTTTCCCCCAAACGTTCCTCTAATTAATGAACATATTAATGTCCAAACCCTGCAAGTGACTCATTTTTTTGTGGGGAGGGAAACTTTCATCTATCTCAGCAGCTTAAAGTGCATATTAAGGAGCACTTTTTGTGGCACCCCCTGATTGTCCCATTGTAGGGTCCCCCAGTGCCCCTGCTTTCTTTCCGTGTCCTCACTGAAAATCATAGAGTGCCTTGATTGCTCTGTGATCCACCAGCTGCAGGTTTTTCCCAGGAGGCTCGAATGCAAACCAGGACCTTGAACATTCCCAGGCACTGATATGCAGCCCACTTTGTACACAGTAAGTTCCCCTAATAAATGCTTTGGACTGATCACTCTGGTGTTTAGTGTTTCTTTCTTTGGAATTCCAACCAGTTCCACCTTGGGGGGATTTGCGGGACTTTCCTGGTGTGGGAATTCCCCTGCTGCTCCTTTCAGAGTGACTTTGGCTTTGGGATTGGCAGAATGAAACACCCATCGCCCTGTGCTTTGTTGCAACGCAGCCATTTTATACTAGAGAGAACAGCACTTTAAGGTTTTATAAGATCTCTAACTTTTGTTTGCTTTTAATCTCTGGCTTATAATTATACATACGCACGTGTGTGTGTGTGTGTGTGTGTGTGTGTGTGTGTGTCCTATGAAAAGTCTGCATCAAATAAAAACTTTTCTGTCTCAAAAGCTTTACCCTACTTCTTGACTATTATTGTTCTTCATCTTTAAGCATCTGTTACCAAGCAAGTAATGCAAGCAGAGAGGCATTGAACACACAGCAGGTTAAGTGTTTATTTGGCTACTCATTTAAAAGCTAGACTGCATGGGGTAGAGCGTAGAATGGCCACGGCTCTTGCTGTCCAACATTCAATAAGTGTGAGCTGATGTGCTCCCGTTGAACTCAATTGCATAACTCCGCAACATTTCACAGTATTTAGAGACGTGTTAAATATCTTTAATTCAAAGCAGAGAGGGGCTGTCTCTAGAAACAGAGTAGATGCTGTGCAAGGAGCAATCAGTTTGTGACCTAGATTTCAGGGTTGGGGGCGTCCTGCCACACGGAGTCTGTTAACAGTGCCCACAGGGAAAATACAAACAAGAAACACCTGAGGTTCAAACATAGGCACTAAGTTGAGACATTTACATCCCAGACATCTTAATTTTAAAAGACCTTTTATTGAAATGAGTTAGAGGTAAATGTACTGGAGCCTGAACTGGAGAGGGTCCATTAGCACTTCCACAGGGGCATCAGCCTTGATGGAAAGAAGAAAACACAGAATTAAATATTCTCACCAGGATTTCTTAATGGGTCACTGGTCTGTAAGGATACAACCACACAGGGAAAATTTACATGTATTTTTTTTTTTTTTCACTAATGTAAGAAGCAAAGAAGAGGGGGAAAAAAAGGAAAAGAGTTGGCTAATTTTCTAGTCAGAATTGGCTTTGCTGCTTCTCTGAGGATAGGATGAGGAAGGCGGTAGGATGTAAAATAAATCTAGTCCTGCTCGGCCAGCTGGGGGACGAAGTTGCTATGCTAAGAGTTCTGGGGGCATAATCCCATAATTCAGTGGTTTCACTCCAGTGCATGTTCCACTTCTTTTCCTGCTGAGCTCATTTACGGTCCCAAACCGTCTCTCCCTGTCACTTCCCATTTGTGACGCCAATTTCTGTGTTTTTTCTTTCCTTCAGAGATAGGCCCTGTCACAACCCATCTTACTTCTGACTTGTTGTCATCTTTCCTAGAGCTGTCCCAGCCCCTTTTTTCTGCTGTCTCTCTCAGTTGCCATCACATAAAGGTTAATGAGGCAGACCTTCTCCTGGGTGAAAATGCTCCGTATGGACTTTCTGTAGTTTGGGAATCATGAGTATCCTCCTTGTCCTGTGTTTACGGTGCACTTCAGTTTCAGGAGTTGTGAACCAATTAGGGCTTTCTTTAGTTATGATCAAAATGATGAAGTTAGCCTTCAAAAAATCTAAAATATTCAGAGACTTTCTGTGAATCACTTCTTTTGTTTCCCTCTGCTGCTTTACAGTAATGATGCTGCTGTTAGTCTGCGTGTGCTTGTGTATGCACAAGGGCCAAGAGTTTGGAAGGATGACCAGAGGCTGTGTTTGCTCCTGTCATAATCATTTAACATGTGTTAAGAAATATTTTAAGAAAGCGCCAACGTCGTAGATTTAGCTAACTATGCAATTGAGTGTGAAATCCAAAATTTCAAAATCCCGATTTTTTTCTCTATCAAGCTTTTAAGGAAAGCCTTTAAAATTATGGACACATGATTGTGGTTAGTGTTATATGCTCGGTCTCTAGAAGCTTGTAAGACTTACCATAATTTCATTTAGAATATACCATAATTTCATTTAGAATAGTTTTCCCCAAACCCAGACTGATCAATTGCATTTTATGATTAAAAAATTCTAAATGCATACTCATTCAAAAACAGACATTATAGATGGGTGTAAAGAATAAATTAAAACATTTTTTTAGGGAGTGGTGTCTCACACTTGTAATCCTAGCACTCTGAGAGGCCGAGGCGGGAGGATGGCTTGAGGTCAGGAGTTTGAGACCAGCCTGAGCAAGAGTGAGACCCCTTCTCTACCAAAAATGGAAAAAAATTAGCCAGGCATGGTGGTGCGTGCCTGTAGTCCCAGCTACTTGGGAAGCTGAGGCAGGAGGATCACTTGAACCCAGGAGTTTGAGGTTGTTGTGAGCTAGGCTGATGCCATGGCACTCTAGCCAGGGCAACAGAGCAAGACCCTGTCTCAAAAAAAAAAACAAAAGAAAAAAAACAAAAGAAAAAACTCTTTTTAAAAAATTTCTGTAACAGTTGTTTCTGGACATACAGTCACCATTAAGTAATTTGTTAGCGTGTGTGTGCAATACAGACACATATATAAGATAGGTATATAGTATCGAAGATGTATTTTTTAAAAATACATATTAACATTGTTTTAGAATGCTATATAACGTTATACACTGCTTACTACAATTATTTTCTTCTACCATTCCTCTTAGGATTACTTGAGTGGTTACCCTGCTTATCCAACATTATATTCAAAACTCAGCTATATATAATATTATTTCATTTATACGGACATTCAGATTTTTTATTTTAAGGGCTATTGTAAGTAAGGATTGAGAATGTGGATCTTGAAGCTAGACTTTCTGGGCTCACATCTTGGTTCCTCCACTTATTAGCTGTGTTACCTTTGCCAAGTTGCTCAACTTCTCTTTGCCTTAGTTTTATTATCTGAGAATAATAAAGATAAAACTCATATTTTCTTCTTACGGTTTTTATGAAATTTAACTATATTGATACATGTTAAAACACTAAGCAAAGAGTATGTTTGGTAAATGTTAAGTATGATTATTGTTGCCATTGTAGCCTCTATAAGTAAGCCTAATTAATATTTTCAAGTCTCATTTATTTCTTTTAGGTCTTGCACAAGGCTACATATTTCTTTTTGTTTAAAGACAAAGAAATACTGTTGTCATTTATTATAAAATCAATGTTATGAATTTGAAAGTGATATTTAATCTCTCTTAGTTTTTTTTCCTTTAATAAAGGACATTCAAACCTCATATAATCCTTCTATACAGCTCTCCACAAGCCCATCATCATCTCTGATAGCAAAATTTTCCAGAAGTGATTATAGAATAATTGTACCTTTTGTCACCGGAGTTTAAGCAATTAACAAATAGTAACTATCTATGTACCTGCAGCAAATTAGAGAGTTGGGGCAGGAAGGTGGGGGAGATCCTGACTTCACTGAAAAGGATGGCATCACCCCTAATGGTGGTTGTGAACAAATTATGTGATGTTATTATTTTTTTAAGGAGAAGAAACTAATTTTGGAAGTTTGGATTATGAAATGTTATTGGGGCTTAGAAAAGATCTGTAATGGAAAGAGGCTAAGAGGAAAGGAATTTCATTTTCCTGTAATAGCCTTTGTTTATTCACATCTCTACCCCTGCCTTTTCAAATTTCTTTAATATAAGCCTTAGAAAAAAAGTTTGAGGCACACGGAAATAGGCTTCTTAATTCTACCTTTTTATAATTCTGAAGCTACAACTGACCCTCCTCAATATGGTCTTCCTTTTTAACATTAATTACCTTGTTATCTGAGAGATGCAGCAGCTCTCCCCTGTCTGCTTAGGAAGAGTGCCAGCAGGGCAACAGTTGGAAGAGAATTACCATGATTGTTTGGGGCTTTAGAAAGCCCTCTCTGCTGTCTATTCTTCTTAGACTCCCGGTTCAGTCACTTGGGTATGTTTTCTAATTCAGTATTCCTGTGTCCACTGTCCAGTAAACGTATGTTTATACTGTATGTATATAACCAATTATACTGTGGCTAGGGGCAATGTCTCTTCTGGATTCTTCACATGCCAATGATTAGAAAACCTGCTGTAGGACTCCTGGGCATGCCCTCAGTCAAGAGGCGAGGGGAAAGGTTTATTCCATTTGCCTACATGTTTTGCTCATTCAGATGATTGTTTATGACCACCAGGGTGAGCAGACATCCTGCTTTGTGTTCCCCAATATTAACGTTTTTCCACTCAGCAGAGACTAGTGCTTATGTGCAAGAATGTTAAGATTCAGAACCATTATAAGGATACTGAAGTGAACACACCCAGTCTATTTACTTAGTTTGATTATTTTGACTGCATCCATTTGTCACTTCAGCTTAAGGCCAGTTTGGCCAATTTGATTAAATTGACTGGTTCTTTCACTGAAGTGACCAGTCAATGCTAACAAATTGGTTGTGTTTGTAGAAACTCATTAGGTTTTATCTCTTGTATTGTGTCTGCAATAGATACAGAATCAAGAATTTGACACAGACTTTGCTTTTAGCTCTTACGGCAAGGGGTGTGGAGAAAGGATCATGTCTGGAATTTTATAGATTTGAGACGGGAAAAATAACCGTTATCGATTTAGGCTACGAGCTAGCCCCCAGGTATTAATTAACATCAAGGCAATCATGTTTGTGATTACATTGTGCTTTCTTGAAAGGTTTTTTAATAAGCACTTGGTGTTAGTCTCTTGTTACTCTGAGCACCTAGGTAGTCAATTAATGTGTGACCGGGAGGAAAGTAATGTCTCCAGCAAGTGTCATGCAGATTGTTTTTTGGAAGAAAAGAAACTGCTTCCTTGCCAAGAGGAGCAGTGCTGACCATCAACATGATTCTGGTATTTGAGTTTCATTTATTTCAAACTTCTTGTTTGCTCTCCCAAGGGCCACGTAACTTCAAGGCTTCTGCATATCATCTGTGTAATTGCCATAATAATAATCTGGTATAAAAGTCAGTAGCTTTTTACTATCCAGGAAAATAATTTTCTGGCATTTTTGCATTGTGACCAAGCAACAGTTTTAGCTGCGAGCTACATTAATCACAAGGACTAATTTATATGAATAAATTAGAGAATGAGTTTAGCACCATCTTTTTGTGCTATTTTTATTTGAAATAAAATGTACTCATCCTAGTGCTTGTTGCCTGACACTATAAGGCATGCCCTGAGTCCAAGGAATGCAATGGAAAAATCCATGGTGAGTCTGTTAGAAATGTCTGACTGCAAACAAGAGAAACTGAAGCTGACTAACTTAAACAAAAGGCAATTTCATGGGTTAATTTACAGATCTCACAAAAATAATTGTATGCTGAGAAAGCAGGGCGGGAACCAGGACAGGTTCCAGGTAGCAAGAAATGATGGACCTTTTGGTCATCACTGCTGAACAAAGCTATCACCAGGTTTTCCAGCCATGTTTTCAATCTTGATTGACTATACCCTCAGAATGTATACAAGAGGGAAGAGGTTATTTATTCCCCAGCACATTGTTGGAATGGTTCCAAGAATAGGAAATCATTGTTGGATAGTAAACAAAAGAAGTGTCCTTTCTATATGGAGATGGGGTAAACTTTTGAAATAAGAGTGGAGGCTGGCTCTGGCTCCTGTAATTTGCCAGCACTCTGGGAAGTGGAGGTGGAAGGAGCCCTTGAGCTCAGGAGTTCAAGACCAGCCTGAGCAAGAGTGAGACCACGGGTCTACAAAAAATAGAAAAATTAGCCAGGTGTGGTGGTGTGCACCTGTAGTCCCAGCTGCTTGGGCAGCTGAGACAGAAGGATCACTTGAGTCCAGGAGTCTGAGATTGTGGTAAACTAAGGTGACATCACTGCACTCTAGCCAGGACAACATAGCCAGACGCTATCTCCAAAAAAAAAAAAAAAAGAGTGGAAAGTTTCAATGTTATCAACCTCCAAATGGAGCTTGAGCTCTCTGGCATTCTGTCACATAAAAGTTTTTACTTCTTACAGAAACAAAATAAAATGAGATTAGTTGAATACTGTATATTATTGTTCTTAGTGGGCCATGGTAGCTTTGCTATTTTCCTTAGTAAGTTGAATGTTTAAAGTAAAGGAAAAACATTTTTAAGGTAGACTTGCATTAAGGAGGAATTTTTGTTTGTTTTGTTTATTTCCATGTTCACTAATACTTAGTACAATACCTGGCACATGTACTTTTTAATACCACCTTCAATAAGCGACCTCTTTAAAAATATTGCTTGCTCATTCTTTGATATGCTTGCCTCCTTGAAAAATTAACAAGAAACTACCTTTGTGTAAACAAAGGAAAGTTTTAATTAGATTTTACTACGACCCATAATGTTAGTCTCAGGAGAGTAATCCTGATGCTCTCAACATGCTTTCTTAGAATTTTAACCACTACTAAATTTGGGCTATAAGGTGAGAGCTAGATAATTTTGCCATTTATTTTTCAGGATCCCAGGACTGTTTATATGATTGAATATGTCCACCTTTAGAGAAGCACATATGCAATATATGATATTACCTAGGCATCACATTTGATTGTGTCTGTCCCTTGGGGTCTTGAAAATTTCACTTCATTGGAAAGACAAAAAGAATCAAAGTAGAGTTTAACCCACAAAAGGAATAAATTGTTAACTGGCAACCCTCAAACGTAACTGATAGGATTGTGAAAAAAAATGGTCACTTTCCATTGTAGGATTAGTATGTATTAGCAGAAGGATGGCATTAAGTGTGGAGATTTGCTCTTGGGTAAGGCTGTAGGGATATGAGTAAGGAGACACAAAATCGATAAAGACGACTCCAAAGTTTGGCTTGGGCAACCAGGTGGATGGTTGAGCTTACGCTAAGATGGCAACTGTATGAAGAAGAGCAGAATTGAGAAAGAAGTTGACTACCACTTAAGGTCTCTCGAAGTGACCTTTCCTTACTTTTAATAAGCTCTCTTAATAACTAATCATCACCAATTATTCTGGCTTCTCTGACAATTCTCATTTTATTGAAAACATTCTGTTTATGTGTATTGCTGCTTTAAGTCTTAAATATTCTGAATTTCTGCTGGGGTTTGTCCTATTTTCAGGGGGAGGTGTCAGTAGTGAGGCAGATTTTGTCAAAGCCCCTGTGTTTCCACAGAACCATGGCTGCTGCTTCCATCACACCAGGATATCAGAGAGTCCTACTTTAGAATTCACATATTTAATAATACATTTTGGCAGTTCTGCTTCATTATTTTTTTTTTATTCAGGTATAAAACTGTTCACAAATAAATGCTTGGCAAGGGCTGGAAAATCCAGCTTAGTATTAAAGAAAATGTAATTAAAGATATAAAATTTACTTAAAAAATAGTCTTAACTAAAATCTGAAGCTTCTTTTTTAGAAGGGGTCTATAGTCAACATGGTTGTAAAAGCAAAACTTTTTTCAATATAAATAAATTCTTTTACTGGTTTTCTTTTCTTCTTCTTCTTCTTTTTCTTGTTCTAAATCAATCACCAATGCCTGTAAGGCATATGTTCCCTCAAAGAAGATCAGAGACAAGTTCATTCATCCTTTATTGTATTCACTAAAAATAAAATCAAAATGAGGTTTTATTCAAAATGGGGTCTCAGTAAGCTATTTATGTATGGGTATGTTTTTTTTAGAGAAACCTTCTCCGAAATGACCACAGAGATACACTTTTTAACATTAATTGGTCATTCTTACGTCTGTCCACTGAATTAAGAATTTATCTAATCTATGCACCAGTGTTTATTGAGTTTCTGCATACCCTATGCTGTACTAGATACTGTAGAAGACTCAATAGAGAAATCAGACTTAACTCTGGCCTCTAAATGATTCATAAGTTTCTGCTTGCTGGATCTTCCAACCCAATATTCTCCATTAATAGAAAGTTTTTCCAGTGGCGGCATGGGTTGTGGGGCTGGGTTATCTTCAACTCCATCCCAAGTTGTTTTTATTAGAGCCAAAATTAATTACTTAAAATTAAGGGATAAAAGATGAGTCCTCTCAGATTCTTATAAGTAGAATGATCACATAATCTAGCCTCAAAACCAGAACACTGAGAGTAAAAGTAGACAATAATAAAAATTATATCATAAAAGATAGCCAAATACTAGGATTACCCTAGGTAAACTAGGACACAGGGTGACTTGACTTATAGGTGGTATATTTTTTGGATAGCCTGGCTATATATTTTTCATGACCTAATATAGATTATTTAACCATTGTGCTGTTATTATTCAATCTGAAATAAGTAGGTAAAGAATTAAGTCATATAATGAATATCCAAAGATTAAAACAGCCAAAAATTGCCCAGTAGGCCAAGGTAAGTCAATTTTTTTCCGAAAAATACAATGTTTTGTTAAACTATTATTAGTTCACCTACTCAAGTTTACCCATCTAATTGGATATTATTATCTTGTCCCTCTGTAAACTTATGCATGGCAAGGAATGCTCTTTATTTTGGAATTTTAGTGACTGTTAAGTCTTTATCCAAAAATCTGGGAAATTGTTGCTGTAGAAAGAAATATCATAATATACACAGCAACTTTTCCATTTGCAATTACATTAATCATGGTCTATCAAAAGCAAGAACAGTGACTGCTATTAGATATTTTTTGTAAACTCTGGTGCATGCTCTGGAATATTTACATAATACTAATCTTCTGCTGCCTAGACGGTCTCCGATTCGGACATAACCACTCCAGTACAGGTTTCCAAACCCCTATCACTAAATTCTAGTTACCTTTAGCTAAAGTGATGTTATGGCTTTGTTTTCTCAGGCAGAACTTATGTTTATTTCCCAAAGTTTGTCTTCCTTGGAAAATAGAACTTTCTCTCCTAATAGTATGGAGCTCATCACAATCCTGCAGACAAATGCTGGATCTTTGGTCAGGCACTCCAAATTTTAGCTTTGCAGAGTATATAACACCAAGAAAAATTTAATTAAAAGCAAGATTTTTCTATGAATTTAATCTGAAATTATCAAAGAAAGCTAGAAAATTGAACAATAATAAAGCCTACACCATTTGAAAATTTATTCTAACTATATTTTAAAACCATAAAATTTTAGGAACATGTATTAACGAAATTATTTCTGTAAACCTATTTAATCTGAAAAGCCTAAGGAAGCAAATTTTACAAACTAAGAATTCAATAATTAAAATTCTAACATTAACTTCAGGTCTCAGACATTTAATGTGAGCTTATGGAACCAGATTTGGATAACACACTTCTCAATAAGCATGTCTATGATTGCTCTTAGTGGTATCTATAAAGAATATATTCAAATTCTACTAATATGAATTATTTAAATTTATCCCTGGAAATATCATCAGGGTCCTTTGAACTAAAACCTTCGGGGTTAATTTTTAAGTCATATTATCTATTTGGAAGGATTGACATATTTCATGATATTCTTTTTAAAAGAGTTCCCAATTTACAAAGAGAAAAATTACATTTTTAATAGAACAAAATTCATTTTATTTTTCTGTTCTCCTATGGGTCCTTTGGGACCTTTTATAAATAATGAAAGATACATTATGGACACTTAATTATCTATTTTTCCTATATCTTGAAATATTTTGCTATTTATCTATCCTAGGAATTTTATCATAACTTGTTGATTTTTATGAATTATTCTAATAAAGATTAAAATAATAAGGAAATAAAAGAATAGTAGGTGAATACATGAGTAAAATAAATTATCAATTTTTAATTATTGTTCAATTTTCTTGTTATATTCACCAAATTATTGTACCATGCTTCCAAAAATTCTAAAAGAAGTCTGGTGCCACTTTATTTTTAGTATTTTTGTTTGCTCATTTGTGTTTATTAAGTTTTTATTGAAAAGAGTTAAGCACACAGAATTTTAAAATTTTTCATCTAAACTGGCAGAAAGTAGAACATTGATAAAACATTTCAAGATTATTAGATTAAAAAGAAAATGATTGCCGAGTAAGATAGCTGCATTCAAGAGTCTAATGGTGATGATGAAGCTGACTTTGAAATTTCAGATTGTGTATGTTTAGATGACCATAAATTATACGAATTTTCTTAAACTCAAGAATGAATCAGTAAACAATTTTTAAGGAAAACAAAGGACATATGATATTCTTATGCAGTTTTTCAGTCAATAAAAAGTATTTCATCAGGCATGTTTTATAATAAGGAGTTGAGGCAGGCTTTTTAGCCTAAAGCAGTGGTCCTGAACTTTTTTGGCACCAGGGACCGATTTCATGGAAGATAATTTTTCCACAGACCAGAGGGGTGAGGTGATGGTGGTGGTGGTTTCGGGATGATACAAGTGAGTTACATTTATTGTGCAGTCAAACCTCTCTGTTAATGATAATCTGTATTTGCAGCTGCTCCCCAGTGCTAGCATCACTGCCTCAGCTCCACCTCAGATCATCAGGCATTAGATTCTCATAAGGAGCGTGCAACCTAGATCCCTTGCATGTGCAGTTTACAGTAGGGTTCACACTCCTATGAGAATCTAATGCCGTTGCTGATCTGACAGGAGGCAGAGTTTATGTGATGATATGAGTGATGGGGAGTGGCTGTAAATACAGATGAAGCTTCCCTGGCTCCCCCGCTGTTCACTTCCTCCTCTACGGCCCAGTTTCTAACAGGCCAAGGATTGGTACTGGTCCACGGCCCCGGAGGGGTTGGGGAGTGCCGGCTTAAAATGTGACAATATGTTCTATCTTTTATGATGTCTGTTTATATATATATGCTTCATAAGAGAATAAAGTCTGAGGCTGATGTACATATAAAGATTATAGAAAGAAAATTGATAAAATATGAAATGGAAAACAATTTATTGGTTCCTTTAATTGATGGTCACAAATCTAAAAATTTAAATATTTTGCAATTAAGAGCATAGATGATCATCATTCTTTTTTAAAAAAATAAAATTGTCAAAAGATTGAAAAGCATCGTGTTTTGATAAATGCAAGAAAAAGAAAAAGAGCAGTTGCAAACTATAACCCATTTGAGATGTATTTAAAACCTGGAGTCAGTATTTATAAGATTAAGATATTAAGATCTATACATAAAGGTTGGTGAATGGATAGATGCATTCAAAGGATGTTGTGCATTTTGAGTGTATACCTTCGAAATCAAGAAAATATGGAATAAAAAACTGTAATTTGCTATTTTTAAAATCTTGTTGAAGTTTCTAAAAAGTTGTTAGCTGATTTTTACTATGCATGTATTCTTATATCTATCGAGTATTCAGAAATGAATTAAAATATATTTATTTTGGGGCCGGGCGCGGTGGCTCACGCCTGTAATCCTAGCACTCTGGGAGGCCAAGGCGGGCGGATCGTTCTGAGCTCAGGAGTTCGAGACCAGCCTGAGCAAGAGCGAGACCCCGTCTCTACCAAAAACAGAGAGAAATTAATTGGACAGCTAAAAATATATATAGAAAAAAATTAGCCGGGCATGGTGACGCATGCCTGTAGTCCCAGCTACTTGGGAGGCTGAGACAATAGGATCGCTTGAGCCCAGGAGTTTGAGGTTGCTGTGAGCTAGGCTGACGCCACGGCACTCGCCCCAGGCGAGAGAGTGAGACTCTGTCTCAAAAAAAAAAAAATATATATATATATATATATTTTATATATATATTTATTTATTTATTTATTTATATATATTTATTTTTAAAAATGGGTAATTGGACTCAGAGGGTAAGTGGGACTAATTTTTCTGGCATACTAGAGTTAACTTGTTTTAACCAGGCCCATAATGCTTTAGCATGCATGTTTTTGAAGAAAAGAAATCTCTTTAATTTTTATCATCCTGCCTTTTCCTCCCTCTTCCAGATAATATCAAACAGGATGATTATCATGTTAAGGGACCATGGATCATGTGTACTAGTGCACTTTGAGAGTTTAGATGATATAATACAGTGTTCTTAATACAGGCTTACTAATTTGAAATGGGTAATTCCTATATATTGAATTAATCAATCATTGGAATATTTACATTGTTGAATGTGATTGTGGTTATGACAGTGAATAGGTCTAAAATGTTTGGCATTTATATATATATATATATATATATATGTATACACACACACACACTCACACAATAAATACTTGAGATATCTTTGAATAGGATTATTTGAGTTAACAGTCTCCTATATGAACTAAGGTATAACTTGCACTGTGCAATCTGTGGCTCTCGTTGTCATGCCTACAAGAACAGTTTTTTAAAGAAGCTGCTTATATAAGGGGTCATTAAAACATTTTCAAAGGATTTACTATAAAACGAAGAGAGCATAGGAAACTGAATTTTTATTTTTTCACATTACCAGTAATGATATGTGTAAACAAATCAATGCCACCGAGCCTCTTCATTTGGTCATTTGTAAAATGAAGGACTGTAATATAACCTCTAAATTCCCTTCTACCCCAGATCTCTCTATATTGGTGTCTTAGATGGCCCTGGGACCATCTGAGGGATTCAGTTTGGATCCACCTCCTTTCTAGCTTAGATTTGACCTATATGAGACTCAATAATTCCAGAAATCGCTAGAGTTGGCTGGTCTACAACTTCAGCAGCTTCTTCTCTCGTTCTTGTTCTATTTCAATCCCTTTCACTTTTCTTTACATGAAATGACTGATTAATGAGAATCTTTTTCCTTAGACTGTGTTCCATTAAAATGGAACTAAGTCAGATTGGTTCACTACTATAACTCTAGTGGCTAGTACAGTTTCAAGCATACAATAGAAACATAGAAAAATATTGATTAAATAAAGTAGATGATTTAATGAACAAATAAATGTAATAACAGAATATTATACCTTTTATTTTATCTTGTTTTCTTCTTTGCTAACAGAAAAAAAGGTTATAGAAATTCAGGTAATGCAGTAAAATATCAACTTCTAGGGACTTCTGACAACTTATAAATATTGTTCCTTTTTCCCTGCAAACTAAATCTATTTCTCATGCTTGCTTGCTTTCATACTCACACACAAACAATCGGATTTTCTTGATTTCTGACTCCAATAGAATCAGGTCAGCAGTGAGGATAGAAGCAATAAATCTCTTTATCTGTGCTGACTTTTATGGAACTGACATCTCTTAAAATATTTTTCTTGACTTTGGTGCTTTTTTACTGACTGATTAGGCAGTAGGGCATGGCAGTCAATTGAATCTCCCCAAATCTAATATTAAAAGCGGAAAAGGAAAGACCTGAGGGGCAACAGAATAAGTGAAGAGTACTAAAGAAGGTCCAATAATTCTTTTCCAAAAAATCAGAAATTGCATTTAAGTGTTAGTCTTTCTGTCTGCCCGAGTAACTGTCTTTGTGTCTCTGACATTCTCTGTTTTCCATCAAGACAGCATTCCACCTTTTCATGTTAGTAAGAGACTCAGCTCCTTAAAATTGATTGATGATAAATGTACTATGAAGTAAAATGTACATATCTAATGCCAAGTACTAAAGAAAACATTTATTCATTATGATGGAATACACAAGTTATCTTAGATAATGGAATGTGTGGAACAAGAATGTAAGCTCCAAAAAATTTTATTTGTGTTTTAGGTTACAGTTTTTGATTTGAGCATACTGGCATTACTAAGAATGAATAATGAGTAAAACCTGAAACATTAAACTGCAGAAGAGATCACAGTACTGTTTCTTTCAACTCTCAGTAAGTAGGGATACAGATGACACCAAGGGCAGTCATTGAATTACATCCAGATGCTTGAAGATATAATTAAATTTTTAAAAGCCAAACAGAGATTTTGCTAAAGCATCATGTCACTTAGCCATCTTTTTATAAATAATTTCCAAAGTAGCTTTATTTAAATCCCCTCGACAATGTGAGAAACAAAAACAAACAAAACAAAACAAAAAATCAAACAATAATGAAAACTGCTCTTTGCTCCTCCCACAAGAAAATAAATAACTTCCCTTATCTTAAGAGCCAGTCAACATTTGTACAATGATATAAATACTGCATAGTATAGAAAACATGAAAACTTCATCTTGAGAACTGATATCTAAGAGCTTCTAATTTCTTATCCTATTCATGTTGTTTTTTAATCTGCAGCTCATAGAGGGTCCTTAACTTGGAGGCTCTCAAAGCACTTATTAGCTTCTTGTTTATTTTTCCTCCAAGGTCCAAGAAGGCTTGGAAAAGAAACATTCCATTCCACTTTCTGTGTTTTTTTTTTTTTTATGGTAACAGCTTTCCAAAAATAACCAATAGGTAACATGAAGAGAGGTCATCAAGAAACATAGCTCCAGGATGAAAAATGTTAATTAGCCTTTTATTTTCATTCTATAAAGGTTTTCAATATTGCAAAATTTGTCCAGCTTCAAATTTAACATGCAGAACTGAAAAGGTTAAAGTCATTTAAAGGATTACAAATAACCACAGTCAAAACAAAGTATAACTGTGGTCCCCTAAGTTTGTCAATCTATTTATTCTTAATTTGTCATAGAAATGGGTTTTGCTGATAGAATATTTCTTCTCTGTGATCTTTTGATAGAAGAGAAAAATATTTAATATTTCATTATTCCTACCCTAAAGAGAATTCAGTGATGCAAATTAGGAGTGCTTTCTTATAGTTGAGCCACCTGATTCTTGATCAATTTTGTGATAGGTTTCTGTGATTGATATAGAAATCCCTAAAGGAAAAAATTTACCTTAAGGAGCCTAGGATGGGAGTGATCCAGGAAGACACATCCAAGTTTATGTTTTCCCTGCTTTGTGCTCCATGATGCTTCAGGGTTTAACTTAAATCATCTCAACAATTCCAGCATGTACTGTATTCTAACTTGCCTTGACATAGACTGAATTCCCTACTTCTGCACCAGAAAACTTCAGCCAAGTTTTAATCTCATAGACCTTTCTTAGTTCACCAATAAAAGAAAGATTTGGAGTGGAGAACCTTCACTGCCCCTTCCTGTTCCCCAAACCATTAGATGGGTTGACTCTATGCATGTGACCTAGAAGGTGGAGTATTGAAAAAAGTTAAAACAGAAAAGTACAGTTGAAAGACTAAGTGTGTTTTTGCTGCCTTTTCCTCATCCCACTTACTCCCTTTCAAGTTGTTCTAAAGAAAAGAGATTAGAAAGAGGCAATATGCAAGGTTCTTGACCTGTCAATTTTTGAGTGCAAAATCCAGCTGGAGAAATGTAGAAATTATTTGAAATATAGACTAATATATGACAGGTAAATTTTTTTAAAAATACCTATTTACTCATTTAATCTCTACTTTTTCTTATGTCCTTTCAATTATATATTACTATCCCAATCTTTAGATTATTTGTAAAGAATAGTTTATGATAAAATAATAACAGTGATATTAAATGTAGCAAAACATCACACCATACCATCATTTATGGTACCAGGACATTTCTTTGCATATACATTTGCTTCAAAAAACTGCAAGCTCATATGAGGAACAATGGTAGCATTTGTTAAATCATGAACTACAATACTGGGAGAGTAAAATCTGTACAGTTTAAATTGTTAATATCAACTTGTTACTTACAGTCGTATTACAGATGTTAATGGTTAGAAAAAAGTAAGCAATAGCAATATATTTGCTTTCAAGGTAGTTTTGAGAATTGCCTAATAAATATAAATATCAAAACATATTGAGGAAATATATTAATCCAATGAAAACAGTTTAACTGTTACTATAGCTACTTGCATCAATACTTGCTCTTAGAATAAATAGAAATTCATGAGACTTTATAATGCTACAATGATACTTGCCATCTCCTTTACAGTATACATCATCACTGTAAATATTCATTTTCCTTTTCTTGATAGATAAACTATTTTACACCAAGTTCTTCCCCTAGCATTGCTCATAACTGTTGTTAATTTTAGCCTGGGGCAATTAAGAATTCTGGTTTTTCACCATCTGCAGAGGAGTTATTCATTAGGCAGGACACCATGAGGAAATGATAAGTGTTTAAGGATAGATAATTGAAAGTCACTGCAATTCCTCTCAAATATTTTGCCCACCTGTCAGGCTCTTTGGCATAAAAAAAATATTTCTCTGTCAATTTTTAGTTTTCCAATAGCTCAGGAGATTCAGAAAGAATATCAACCTCTTTAATTGTTGTAAAAGAAGTCTCAGAACATCAAAGCTTTCTGTTTCTCAGGGCAAATGATTATTAGTTTGCTAAATATAAATAAAAACCCAATTTGCCTGACACTTTGGAATATTTTAAAGTAAATATGCAAATTGGAAAATCTCCTTCACCAGAGTTGCATTGTAAATTAGGCCAAGATTAAAAAAAATAGAAAGAAAAGAAAAGAAACAGTGAACCTGAAGTCATTTTAATAAGTTCTTTTTGCTTCTAGACCCCATCCTATTCATATCAACCCTCTCTTTGCTTTCCTTTCTCCCCTTCAACCTTTCTCTCTTTGAAGTTCACAGCTTTGAAACACACTATTATTATCTTATCTGTTATCTTTCCTTTCCTGCAGCTTCTTTCTATTCCCTTTTTGTTAGCTATCTAAGGGAAGGTGTGTTTGTGAATGACCTCTGAGTGATTTTTGGCTTCAGTGATATACTTTTGTTTTCTTAGTTGGATGATCCTCGGGAAGAGGACTTGAAAACCTGGCAAATGAATATTGATAAACTTTGGGTTGATGGAAATTTTTGTCAGAATTTCTTTAGCTGTATATGGAAGTATATATGCATATTGTTCTACTATGACCTCTTATAACTGGTAACGATGTCTCCATTCTTCACTTTAATTAAGTATAAAATCAAAGCACACAAAACCTTAAACTTTTATTTCTGAATCCTGGCCTAATAATTTATTCAAAAAATATGCTGTGCTTGTACTTTCTTCTAATTTCCCTCACCCTCAACCAAACATGATCTTTTGCCTAGTCAGTTCATGCATAAAGCATGTTCTCCTTTGGACATTCAGAACAGAGGAGAAGCTTCTAGAAGGGGCTGGACAGCCCTGTGCAGTGATGTGCCTCACAATCTTGCCCCATCAGTCTAGACCCTATACTTCAAAAATTATTTATCATATTAACTTTATAGTACTGGAGTTTCATATTAACCTTGTGGCCAACTATATTTTTAGATATACCCCTCCTTTACTTTAACTGAAATTTTTAACTGAATTTTTAACTAAATTTAAATTAAACTAAATTTAATAGTAATATTCCTGTTAAATGTAATCTTGTGTTATTGATCTAAGTATTCTAGCTTGTTGAGATAATTTTGCATCTGATTCTTTCATGTTTCATCTTTGTCAGTCATATGCCATTCAAAATTTGATATGCATAACTTCTGTGTCTTATTTTAGTCATTAAATTTTTTGTACAAAACAGGACTGAATACAGAATCTTTCATCAAACTGGAAGAAACCTCTAGTCAGGCTGATGTTAATCAATACACTCTATGTATTACTCCATCAGTTATAAATTTACTTCTGATCTTCAAGGATATTAAGAAAGCTGTGCCAAATATCTCACCAAAATTAAAACATGTTATATGATATTTTCCAAATCAAAGCACCAGCAAATCTGCTAAAAAGCAAGTCAATTTTGATGTGACTCTTTATTGATAAATCCTTGCTGATTTTCAATTATTATAATTTGATTTTCTAAATAACCATAAACTTATTATTTAATAAATCTTCCTGTTTCAATTTCATGTGACTATTATGTTAATACTTCCACATTAGAAATGTTTAACACAGTCTATTAAAGCTGAGTTTTATATGTAAAGATATCTCCAATTTTATAATGGCAGTCATCTAGCAAAGGGAATACTTATTATAATTAGATTTCCTGAAATGCATCTATTCTGTTAAGTAAGGATGAACAAATTTATTAGAATGCAAAGGATATTTTACTAATTATAGGTTAGTTTTTCTTCCTCACACAGAATGACTAAATCAGTCAAATACTGTGTTCTCGATGCTATACAGTAGAGAATGCAAAGTAAAAGTATGGCTTCTATACTTAAGAGTATAAACAATGTAAAATCAAGAAAATGAGACCAAAATAACAAATTAGTAATAAGAATGCATATGTAAAATAATGTTTTAAATTATTGCTGTTCAGTTGGAGAGGGACATAAATGAAAGCTATAGTAGGTAAAGAAAAATAACAACTCAGTATAGTAATTTATGAATCTATCCAGGTACTTTACCACATTTGATAAGAAGGTTTTAGAGCATAGATAAAGCATATTTGGAATAAGGCCTAAAATTAAGGTCTAATTCTATGTGCTGTTTTGATATCTGGAGGGCCTCAAAAGGTCTTTCTGTAAGTTCCCCTCTCAACTCTGCTCCTGCACAAGTATCGTCTCCTTAGCCACACAATCCTCCTTATCAAACAGTCCAGGTAAATTTCTTGCTTATTCCTAAATAGCAGGTTCAGTTCCCTGCCAGCCCATGGAATTATTCAGACAAGCCAATTACATCCTCCTGTAGGAAACGGAAAGCATTTCACCCTCTCGATACTATTATACAACACTGGCCTCCCACCGCCTCTGGTTCTTCACTCTGTTCCTGAGCACAACCCCTACAAGGCCCTGCAAGGCATGTGATGTCCTCCTACCCCAGTTCGTAAGTATATGTGATCAGTAAACTCTTGGTCTCATCTGTCCAGAGTCGGGTGTTATGTGTTCAGTCATTCCATAACCCCAGGGCAAGAATCCTTCCTTCACCAATGGGGAAAATAAAAGGTGTTTAAAACACTAATCCAAGTCTTGAAGAATGCAGGCATTAGCCTAAACTGAGAAGTAACGAGGCATTTCAAGTGAAAAAAAAAAAAAAAAAAGAATGGATTTAGTCATGATTGTGGTGTGCAGTGTGCTTGTGGGATGAGACGAAGACTGTTCTGGCTAGAGTAGAAGGTATTTTTTAGGGATAATAAATTTAAACAGAGATCATGGGACATTTCAATCACTCAAAGGATCTTGATTCAATATGGTTTAAAGTAATGAGATTTTGCAAAAGCAAGTATCCTTATGGAAGTGACATTTGAGGAAGATTAGAAATATAGAAACCAGAAAGTAATAAAATCTCAGGGTTAGTAGAAATTATAGTCCTATATACATTTCAGTGCTTAGATCTCCTCTCCTAGATTTCTGCATTGCTGTCATGCAATATCAGCCTAAACGTGGGCATATAACCTGCCTACTTCCTGAGATATCTCGTGCCATCTTTGAGTACCCCTCAATTTGTAGAAAGTTTTAATTTAAAGTTGTTGCTTATGTATGTTAGTCCGATCATAAAAATTGAAATCCAGATAAACAAGTTTAAGTACCTTTACATGGGGCGTTTTTTTAAAGAACTTGTTTTTCATGCTGCAGCTAGGGCTCAAATTGGCTAAATAGTATCATTGAGCAATAAGCGGCAAAGCAGATTGCAAATTCAGTTTTTCTAGTTAAGAGTCTTTCCACTACTCAACTGCTGTCTTTGACAAAGGGAAGTTAAACTATGTATTATTTTACCCTTTGCAATTGAAAAGCATGTTCTAATTCTATATCGGGGAGCCTAAAAAACAACTATGCACATTGGCTCTTTTACATATGTATGTTCATGTTTTTTCCTGTCTTTAGAGTTGATGGATTTTAACATCTTGGAAGTGTACAAAAATAATAAAAGTAAGTAACTGCTTATTTTTTAGTGCAATTGACTAATGGAAGTTTCTATTCTTTTTATTTTGAAGTCATTATTATAAAAGTCCTTTGAAAAGATGGGTATTCTTACCCAAAGGAAATTTACTGGTAATAATTACTCTGTAAAGCACCCTTGTATTAGTCAAATGCCCACATGGAACATGTGCATTCAAAAGATCTCAAATACTTTAGACCCCCAAACTACAGAAACTGATTAGAGATCAGTATAATTATATTTTTAAAAATGCAGGTCAAAGCTCAGGAGCTGTAGTTCTCTTCTATGAGAAGTATCAGTGGCTCTACACTCAGTGCAGTTTTTTGCTTTTCGCTAGTGTTATTTTGGTGTGAATAAACATAGCCATTGTCATAAATGAGGCACTCCTGACATATGAAAAGGCGACTGCCTTTTTTGTTTTCATGTGAAAGATTATTTTATAGGTTGAAGTGTCGAAAAGATTTTGGTATGTATTCAAGTGTAATTTATCTGTTTTCTTTCCATCTACAGTAGAATCGTAAAGTTGAATATTGCATTAAAGTTTGCATTAGTTATTCAGGTGATATGATTTTTTTTTAACACAGAAATGCCCTGGAGCATTAAATCTTTTCTGTATTCATCCTGGTAACTAGAAAAAGAACTTTGTAGTGGTTGCTTGAAAATGAAAACTGCTGGGAACTGAGGGAGAGGAGATGTGTGCAGTTCTTTGTCCTTAGTCTCAGCTTGTGGGGAACACAATTCTACCATGAAGAATGAGGTCTGTGGGGTTTTTATGCCTTTATTATAGAAAATAGAAGTTTGAACTTGGGATATTTTCCCCCTTTTTATGACATTGTAATGTTCTGGACAGATAAATTCCAAACTCTAAGGAGCAATCTAAAACTTTTGAAATATAAAGACTGAAAGTAACAATAAGTTACAAACAAAAGAAGCTTTGTAAACTCTACAGTAGGAAGTCAGTTTATCACATTACCTTTCATATTTCTCTTCAAAGCAGGCAAACCTTCCCAGTCTGAGTATATTGTTAATAAAATATAGCACCAATTCCCCTGACAATTTATTGAACTATACTTGCCTTCTGTTATTACCAAAAGACTTTTGAAGAAACCTCAAGCCCAGGTGCAAAATGCTCACGGAAGAAGGGTTGGGGTGGAAGAATTGAAATAAAGAGAATTATGTGGGAACTAAATGAAAGCCCTGAAAGAGGCGTAAAGGGTCTCATTTCTAAGTTAAGATTACCCAGATGAGAAAACTGTAGGTCTAATCAGACCAACCTAGTGTACCATCCCTGTGATTGTTAGCATCCACTGGTATTTAAGGGATCTTTCACACTTATTTTTGGAGATAAGAGGATTAATGGGTGAAGACATAAACAGATCTAATTCTGGAGATAAAAGGCAAATAGTATCACAGCATTGGGAAGGAAGTCACTTTCAATTAACAATTATTGATAATTTTAAAAATGGCTGGAAAGCATCTCTGGTGCGCACATCTGCATTCAAACAATGCTTATGGTCATGATGGAGATGAGAATTACTGAAGTAGTTTGGCTGAGAATAGATATCAGCAATGCAGCTCAATCAGGAAAGGAGACCAGAGACAACATCTCGAGATGACAGGGTCTTGACCCAATTTCTTGGGAATAGGAAGCATCATTTTTGGAACTCTCAGATTTAATATAATCATATTTATATTTAAACTAGCCCAGTGATTTAGACTACAAGGATGCAAGAATAGAAAGGAGAAAAGTCAGAAGGCTACCACCATATCCATTCAAAGAATTTAGTAGCATAAATTAGAAAGTTTGCCGTGAATGGGGTCAAGTGAACAGATTTAAAATATATTGAAGGTATACTTAACATCACTGATGTATCAGTGTGTGATGTGAGAGAAAGAGAGAGGCCAAAGGTGACTCCAACATTTTTATCTGTGAAGCTGGGTGAATAAATGGGGGCATCTCATATGGAACTGAGAATCATTGAGAAAGGAAGAGGTTTGGGAGAAAGGAAACTAAAACATTTGATTTTGGACATGTAAAGGTTAAGATGTCAATCAGACATCAAAGAGGAGATGTAAGCAGGTAGAAATATGAATACCATATTTGAGTAATAGATAGAGACGAGAAAGAGAAATATGGTGTGTGTCATTAGCAGAAAGATCTTTAAAGTCATGAGACCAAATGAGAGCAGCTAGCGAGTGAGTATAGATAGTGAGGGAGGAAGATTCCAGGATTAAGCCCTCAAGCACAGCAAAAATTTATAGTAAGAACTTTACCCATCAGTCAAAACTGTGCCGTAAAAAACTCTGCCACAACCCTGAACATTGCTACAATTCTCCAGTACCAGGTTGATAATCCTAACTTAAACTTCAGTGATGCTTTTTGTTTTTCTTAACTGAATAAAATTTTACTCAACAGGCAGTCCAAGCTATAATAGCTCTTGCTCAGGTAAAGCCTCATAAACAAAATTCATCTATTTGTTGGTTTATACACTTGGGAAACTAGATATGTGGCTTTTTAAAGATATAACCATGCTGAACAAATTCACCTACCTTCGGACCTCGAGGCATCTGATGTCTCTTCTTAACAATAATATAAAATGGGAGTTTTAGTAATATCCAGGGCCCTGTGATTGACTTCATGAACAATAAGCTGTTTAATGTCACGTACATGTTCTTTACATGAGAAGGTTACGGAGGAATGAAAAACTAAAAAATAATGTGTCTGCTACTACATCTTGACATGTGCTGAAATAATGCATTCCGTATTAGTGGTTACCAAAGTTACTCCTTTTCCAGCCTTTGAAGAGCTTTACCTTTGTTCTCCATGTAGAGAAGGCTTCTGTGAGCAAGGCTAGTTGCTGAATCTGCCCAGTGTGATGTTTTGTAGCTGTTTGCCCTTCAATGTCCGCTCCCCCCAGAGGAAAGTGCTCTGGACATCTGACCATGAAACATAAGGATGTCTTGCTTCAAGACTTTTGACACTCTTCTATTGGGAAGTACATTTTGTCATCCTGCACTTCTGTGTTGTAGAAACTAAAACTCCTAGGAAGTTGTTCTGGTTCTCTATTGCTATAAACAAAATGACACAAAATCTAGGTACTTAATAACCATTTTATTAAATTCTACAAATTCTTAATTCAGAATTCAGGAAGGCTTGGCTAGATGATGCTTTTCTACACATGGCATCAAAGGTGTCACATCTCCCCTTTGGATGGTCGAAGGTCACAGATTGAGAGGTACTGAACAAGGACCTAGAAACTGAGTTTAATGATGAAGATTCTGAACTCTGCGCTGATGCTATAACGGGATGAGACTTCTGGGAACCTTCAGAGGGGATATTTTACATTTGAGAGAAATATAAATAAATCATTGGAGGCCAGAAGGTAAACTGTGGCAGGGAGTCAATTAATATTGCTCCCAATGATATTCACCTCTCCTGGTATTTCTTCTGTTGCGTAGCCTCCTTTTGAGTATGGGCTGGACCTAGTGACTTGTTTCTAACAAATAGAATGCAGCAAGTTATGGAATGTCATTTCCATTGTTAGGTTT
Organism: Indri indri; assembly: GCA_004363605.1. Taxonomy (NCBI): domain Eukaryota; kingdom Metazoa; phylum Chordata; class Mammalia; order Primates; family Indriidae; genus Indri; species Indri indri. The sequence goes on from RJWJ010001098.1 coordinate 127,602, forward strand.
TAAAAGACTCTGATTTCTGTCTCGCTAGTAGAGTCTCTCTGTTTGCCTTCTCAGCATGCATGTTTTGATGAAGCAAGCTGCCTTGCTGGAAAGCCCACGTGGAACTGAGAGCAGCTTGGGGCCAATAGCCAGCAAGCAATTGAGGCCTTCAGTTCAATGACCTGTGAAGAATGGAATCCTGCCAATAACAATATGATATTGGAAGCAAATCTTTGCCAGGTTGAGATTTGAGATTACTAAGCCCAGCCAACAACTTGCTTCCAACCTTTGAGAGACCCTGAAGTAGAGGTCAAAGATAAGTTTTTCCGGGTTCCTGATACACAGGAACTATCAAATAATAAATATGTGTTGATTTAAGCTGCTAAGATTTTTTTTTTTCTGTTTCTTTCTTTCTTCTTCTTTTCCTTTTTTTTTTTTTTTTTTTTTTTAAGACAGGGTCTTGCTCTGCCACTGGGCTAGAGTGCAATGGCATGATCATAGCTCATTGCAACCTCAAACTCCTGGGCTTGAGCAATCCTCCTGACTCTGCCTCCCAAGTAGCAAGGACTATAGGCACACACCACCAGCTAATTTTTTTATTTTGTAGAGGTGGGGTCTTGCTCTTGCTCAGGCTGGTCTCAAATTTCTGGCCTCAAGCAATCCTTCTGCCTCAGCCTCCCAAAATATTAGGATTATAGGCATGAGCCACTGCCTGGCCTTATGTTGCTAAGATTTGAAGGTAATTTGTTATGCATCAAAAGATAACTAATGAAGAGCCTTTACTGTCTTTCATTAATATTTTTACTTCTCTCTGATTGTTGGCTTAATTTATATTGTGGCTTGGCTTCTTTACAAGATGGGGGGCATGGCCTCTAACTACTTTTGAGCTCTACATCACATAGCTTTTGCCGTCAGAGAAGGACTGACATTCTTTCTCTGACTAGTCAGAATAATCATTTAAACATATAAATCAAGTCAGATGGTTGACCTTATTAAATTCTTCACTCCCAGCAGTTTCCCATTATACTTAGAATAAAAGACAAACTTTCCACAAATAAGGATCTTAAATGAGTAAGTTAATGCTTCTTTCACTGTACTCCTCAACTTTATCTTCTTTTAACCACACCTCACAAATTCTCCCCTGATCATTTTCCAATCAACCTTGTCCTTTTTTTCTCAAACATTCACACTCATCTATCTTCTGCTTCGCTAGTCCATTGAACTTCTACATCTTTGTCTTAGCTGTCCTTCTCCCTGATCTTTGCTCTTCTAGATCTTTTCATTCTTCCCGTTTCATCAGACATGTTGCCTTCTTAGAGCTGTTCCTATATTTAAGTGAAGGCAGCACCCAATTCTGTGACAACCTGTGCATATTTTTCTGTTTAATTTTCTACATAATATTTAATTGCTATCTGAAATCATTTTATTTGCACCCATAGCTATTAATTATTTTCTTCCCCTTAGACTATAAGTTGCATGAGATCAGGGGCCTAATCTTTTACATTTCATTGTTGTAAGTTCAGGATTGTTAAAAAGTGATGACAATAATTAATTAATTATAAGTGATGTTGGACTACAATGTAATACTTATGACACAGTTAAGTATTGTTTTTTTTTTTTTTTTTTGAAGAGGCTATTTGAGGAACCAGTATGAGATTGACAGTGGTTTGTGATAGAGATTTGTTACAGGGAGCAATTCGATAGAGAGGAATATTGTCTGAAGTACACCTAGTATGGAGCTAATAGGAGCTCTCTTTATATTGAATAAAGTTCCTTTAGAATAATACTAAATATACCAACTGAATATCATTTTGCAATTCACGTCCAACAAAGAAGATGTATTTAGTTTTGAATGATCAACTTCGACAGGCCTTGGGGACATCTACAAATATATAATGACAGTTGGGTATTAGGTTTCTCATATACAGAAGAGTGGTTTGGGATAATGAAACGTGTTTTTATATTTTATGTAGGGAATAAAACTAAAGCCATGGAATGGATGAGATCTTGTAGACAGAGGGTGTATGGAAAACAAAAATAGATGAGGGAGAAACTTTGATCCATTCCGTTATTTAAAGGTCTAGGACAGGGTGAATAGCCAACAAAGGGGACTGAAGAGACACCAAACCTATTGGAAGAAAATTATGAAAAGAAGCTACAGAAATATTTCAAGAAGGAAGTAGCAGCAACATGTATCCAAAGTTAAGATATCAGATAAGAAAAACATGAAATCGGTCATTCATTTTAAAGTCATAGAGTTAATTTAAAATTTAATGAAAGAATTTGTGTGAAATGGGAGGCTAAAACCAAACTGAAGTGAGTTAAAGAGAAAGTGGAAAAGTTAGAACTAAAATTATATACCTGAAGGAAAAATGAGGAAAGCAGAGACCAACTTGTCGATGGCGACAATGTTATAGACATGATTCATTTAAGCCTCTTGCATCCTTCCTTCAGGACAAAGAAAGTCTGGCCATTTTGTTTACTCTCCATATGGTGGAATCAAAATCAGTCTTTGATGTATATTTTCATCTGAATTTTCTTTCATTGCATTTATTGCTCTTTGTTTCCCAACATCTGTTTCGTTTTCTTTATTCTTTAATAACAGGCAGAGAGTAATGGAAATCCTCCAGGAACTGACACTGAATTGAAATAAACCTGGAAGTGAGATTCCAAATTCAGCTGTTATAATTTCTAATGTGTCCCTTTGAAGAAGCTAAGTTACCTGTGAAATAAGCAGGTTTTACAAACCCTCTAAGCATCCTTCAATTCCCCAAATTCCATGTGAATACTCGAAGCCCACATTTTACTTACAGCTACTGTGAGTAATTTGCATTTTTACTTGTGAAATATGGGCATACCTAAACAATTAACAAGCCTTCTAGGGAGCTTTTTAATTTAATTATTAGAAATTTACTAACATATTATTTGTCTTCTACAGAAAAATAATTAGCAAATGTGATATTTTCCACAGATTTTAATGTTCTGCAAATAAGTTGGCATTCTATCTAGGTAAACATCATAGGCATATCAAAATAGATTAATTCAAATAAAACCATATAATGGCATATTTCCTTTTTAAATAAATATAGTCGATATTGTATTATAATGTATATAAGCCTCTTACTTCCTATATACAGAATACTATGAAAATTGCCATTTTAGTTTCCAAATACAAAAATCCCACAAAATAATCCTATGGTCAATGAAGGAATTTTGTCCTAAATATGAGTTTCATAACAGGAATGATTTTTCCCTGCAAAGAATAGAGACAAACAAAGACTTTTGTGAAAGTACAGTTTGAATTTTTTTTTTGGCAAACTGCAATTTGAATTTTCTATCAGCATTTCAAAAATAAGTTTGTCAGTATGAGAGAAGAAAGACAATGCAGCTGCCCACTTTTCTTGATGCATGCTGTGCTTTCCAAATGATGATTTTGGCACTTGTACTTTGCTATAACAAAGAAATGAAATAAAAGTAAAGTTCAGGCAAGGTCTAATTCTATATCATTTGTAACTTCTATGTGATCAACATAAGGCCAAAATTTACCCAAAGCAATATTTTGGCACCTAACATAATTTCTCCCCTAGACTCAATGATACTGTGTAGATGCTATATTTTACTTTTATTTATTTTATTTTATTTTATTTTATTTTATTTTATTTTATATTTCACCATATTGCAGGGGTACAAATGTTTAGGTAACATAAATTGCCTTTGCCCACCCAAGTCAGAGCATCAAGCGTGTCCATCCCCAAGATGGTGTACACTGAACACAATAGTTGTGTATATACCCATCCCCTCCTCCCCTCTAAGTGCTCCACACCCAATGAATGTTATTACTATATCTGCACTTAAGTGTTGATCAGTTAAAACCAATTTGATGGTGTGTACATGTGGTGCTTGTTTTTCCATTCTTGGGATACTTCACTTAGTAGAATGGGCTCGAGGTCTCTCCAGGATAATACAAGAGGTGCTATATCACCATTGTTTTTTGTGACTGAGTGGAACTCCATGATATACATATACCACATTTTATTGGTCCACTCATCTACTGATGGGCATTTGGGTCGTTTCCACATCTTTGCAATTGTGAATTGTGCTGCTACAGACATTCTAGAGCATATGCCTTTCTTATAGAATGTCTTTTTTTCCTTTGGGTAGATTCTCAGTAGTGGGATTGCTAGATCAAATGGTAATTCTACTTATAGCTCTTTGAAGTATCTCCGTATTACTTTCCAAAGAGGTTGTACTAGTTCTCAGTCACACCAAGAGTGTATGAGTATTCCTATCTCTCCACATCCATGCCAACATTTATTGTTTTGGGACTTTTTGATAAAGGCCATTCTCATGGGAGTTAAGTGATGTCTCATTGTGGTTTTGATTTGCATTTCCCTAATGATTAGAGATGCTGAGCATTTTTTCATATGTTTGTTAGCCATTAGTCTATCTTCTTTTGAAAAGTTTCTGTTCATGTCCTTTGCCCACTTCTTAATGAGGCTGTTTGATTTTTTTCTTGCTGATTTTCCTGAGTTCTATACAGATTGTAGTTATCAGCCCTTTATTGAATGTGTAGCATGAGAATATTTTCTCTCATTCTGTAGGTTGTCTGTTTGCTCTTGTAATAGTTTCCTCGGCTGCGTGGAAGCTTTTTAATTTATTTATTTTTGTTGCTGTGATTGCCTTTGAGGTTTTCTTCATAAATTCTTTCCCCAGGCCAATGTCTATAAGAGTTTTTCCAACATTTTCTTGTATAATTCTTATAGCTTTATGCCTTAGGTTTCAGTCTGTTATCCACTGTGAGTTGATTTTTGTGAGAGTCTTCTACGTGTGGCTATCCAATTTTCCTATTGCAATTTACTGAATAAGGAATCCTTTCCCCAGTGTATGTTTTTGTCCGCTTTGCCAAAAATTAGATGGCTATATGAAGATGGTTTGTATCTGGGTTCTCAGTTACATTGGTCTATGTCTCTGTTCTTGTGCCAGCACCATGCTGTTGTAGTTACTCTAGCCTTGTAGTATAGCTTGAAGTCTGGTAAATTGATGCCTCCAAATTTGTTCTTTTTGTTTAAGATTGTTTTTGCTATACGAAGTCTTCTCTGAGATTTTAGAATAAAGTATTATTATTACATTTATGAATGCACATACAAATTCATTCATTTGAATAATGAAGAAAATGAGATGCATTCAAAAAACAAATAAAAAACCAAGAAATCTTGCTAACAGTGTAAATATGAATGACGTTATCTTCATGTCAATATAAAAAATCATTTTTTATATATTAGTGCTATAGCAGACTTTTTATAATTCAATATTTTTTTTTTATGAGAAAGGTAACATGTACCTTTGGTAAATATTCAGTCACACTACCTAATGTTACCAACATAGAAATAAAACCTAGGTAATTTTAATAACAGCACCACACAGTTTTCTTGAAGCACATCTGGGACTGGCATCAAATCAGACTCTTCATTCAGGTATATCATATGATATCTATCGATACCAATTGATCATCTGACCCATATGTTATTCCTCAAAATACAGATTTCAGGATGCCAGTACCCTATGTTCTATTCAGTAGGCCTGGGGAGTGACAAAGTTATCACTGTTTATGGTATGTGCACAGCTTGGGGAACAATTTTTTAATATTTGAAACTTGTTTTACTTCATCACTATAGGTCACAGAATATTAGTCTTGCTTGATGGTATAGATTTTTAAAAAATGTTTCTATCCAGACTAGGGTAGGAAGCATCCTTAGGGCATGTTACACATGGCATGGAATTTTCATTTCATCAGTTAGGAGTCAAGGCTATTCTATTCTTATAGTTTTTATTCAGCACACATGTTGCTTCCAAGTAGTCAAATCCTCATTAGAAAATATTAGTGTGTCATAGTATATATTTTACATAATATGTGTGCTTACCTTTTCCTAAGGGCCAGTGTTTCCATTGAGAAAAGCATTTAACATGTCAGGCTCATCTTTTCCTAAAAGCCCAATCTGCAGATGTTCAAGACTCTTCTTACAGAACGTAGGAGATGAAAATTTTGCTTTTGCTTTGCCTTTATTTTCCTCTATTAAATGACCCAATCCTGGTTCTGGTTCAATATTTGATATTCTTCTAAATTCTGGATAGAAAAAATATCAGGAATAAAGAAAGCATTGGTTTTATAAAGCCACTATATATTTTTTATTTTTCTACTAATATTTAAATATGTAATGCTCTGAATGTTTGTGTCCCACCCAAAATTGAAATGTTGAAAACTAATCATTAATATGATTAGGATGGTTTAAAAGATGGGGTCACCCAGAGGTGATTAGGTCACTTGAGGTGATTTAAGTGATCCTATGGTAGAACCTTCATAAATAGGATTAGTGCCCTTACAAAAGAAGTTACAAAGAGATTCCTTGCCCCTTCCACCAAGTGAGGATATAGCTAGAAGGTGCCATCTATGAACCAGGAAGTGGGAAGTCACCAGACAGTAATTCTGCTAGCACCTTGATCTTGGACTTTCTAGTCTTTTGAAATGTAAGAAATAAATTCTGTTGCTTGTAAGCTACCCAGTTTATGGTATTTTGCTGTAGCAGTCATGTTACAGAAGGAAGTGGCAAAGAAGCTCTAAACAGGACCAATGTATGTGGGTGTGCATAAGTATGTGTATGAAATATATATATATATATATAAAACATATATTTAACACACACACACACACACACATACATATATTTAAGAGTACAGCTTTTATGCCAGAGAGCCATGGGCTTGGATCCTGTCTCTTTTAGTTTCTAGTTTGATACTTTACAAGGTACTTATTTTCTCAAAAGTCTTCATTTCCTAATCTATAAAATTAGAATAATACTAACTTCACATATTACTGCAAACATTAAATATAAGAAAGAATATGGAACTGTTAATATAGTTCCCAGGACATATGCTTGGTTACAACTATTATTAATGCATTGCTGTATGCATCAATCTAATAACTGAGGAAATATGAGTACTTTCAAAAAATATGGAAATGAAGAGAAAGCTGTGGTGAAAAGCATAGGAATCATGGGATTCATGGAATCTCTCTGATATTTTTTGGAACTTTAATGACAATCTCTTTTGAATGTTTCATCTGCCTTCCATCCATATGTTATTCTGCTTGAGATTCAAATTTTTGAGAGGAAGAGTATGATTGGCCCACTTGAGTCACATGCACTCTGCAAAGGATGAGTGGAGAAGCATGCAGAGTGGTAGACCTTTGTAAGCCAGACATTAATTCTGGGTGGATGGAGTGGGGAGATAAGCTTCTCAACTGAAGTTTTTCTTACAAGTATAAAAAAATGAAAATAATTACTCACACACAATAACTCACAAAAACACAAAATACAAGTGCATATTCTGTGTGACGTATGGTTAAAAAAATTAACACATTGACTGCCATCTGAGTTGTATTTAACTCTTGCTAGGTTTGAGCCTGCGACGTCATGAAGCACATGTAACTCACTCATCTCTTCTTGGGAGCTGTGTGAACTATTTTTCAGGTTGAATATAACTCACACATAGAAAACAATACAAAATAACAAATTTTTCATCAAATTAGAAAAGATCCATTTTGTTTTTGAAGTTTTTATTCTATTTTTATAATAAAACACTGTGGCCCCAAAGAAAATACATTTTTTTTTATGTATGGCAGTCAATATGTTAAAGCAACATAATAATTAGATCTATTTCTAGGTTTTATAGTATTTATTTTAATGATATATCAATAAAATCAATCATATGACTTTAACTAGATTTTCACTTCCCTTAGAAAATGTAACAAACCAACCTGTACAATTGGCTCTCCTATCTGCTGGTTCTGCATCCTTGAATTCAATGAACTTCAGATCAAAAATAATTTTAAAAAGAAAAGAAGAATAAAACTAATACAAATAAAAATATATAACAATTATTTACATAACATTTACATTATATTTATTAGGTATTATAAATATTCTAGAAATGATTTAAAGTATATACATGAGAGCATATGTGTATGTTATGTACAAATGCTAGGCCATTTTATATAAGAAACTTCAGCCTCTGTGGATTTTGATATCTGTGGTGAAGGGGTGGTGGTCCTGGAATCAGTCCCCTGTAGATACCGAGGAATGACTGCATCGTGAAATTTGTTGGATTTAGTAATAACTCTACATTTGAACTTAGTCAACATTCTTGGTTCTGATCATATTGATGTCAGTTTGATAGCGAATTTTAGAAGAGTTTAGTTTTTCTTTATGATAAAAGTGAAAGTCTGTTTATTCCCTTCACAGGAGAGCTTTTCTTGCCACCTAGTCAGTGAAAAAAGAACACTTTACAAATCAACGTGTGTCCTATATATCTTGAGGAGGCATTTCTGCAGGCTCCATGAGATCTTTAGTGGGAGAGGATTCTATAACGAACATGCATAATGTTCATAGTTGAAGGTTGTATAACTTGCAGCATAACTTAAATCTCTTGAGTTCTTTGTCTGAAGCCAAACACAGTGACTTTGTCAGCCATTTGAAGTGAATTTTCAATGATCCAATGTGTCCTTGACGGATGATGAACTAGTATGTTATGTCACTCTAATCAAGCCTCCTAGAGTTAGGAGGGAAGGGGAGAGGCTAAACATGAACATTGACCTGTCCAAACTTTGATCCTTGAAGCTTACTTTTTTTCATTCTCAGCAACTATATACACTAGTCTATTGCCTTGATTGATGTGTACTGAAGTAATTGGTGGCCAGTAAGGTACTATTTGTCAATATGAATTAAATGGTTGAAATGAATCTTCAAAATAATCAAACATATATACTTTGTCTTTCTTATGAATGGTTTTAAGAATGGGATTTAGCACACAGGAAACACTTTGCAACTCTTCAACTTCTAATAATAATTAAGGGGACTTCTGATGGGGTACTGAGTAGATTTTGGAACACACTCCCACCCCTGCCAAATCCCATACCTGAAGCTTCAAACACATAAAAATAAAATTAAAATATATATTATTATCAGTGAGTAGACACAACTGAAAAGAGAAAAGGAGAGGAGAAATAAAAATCTTCAAGTGCTGAAAGGAAATTCCTAGCTGTGACAGTAAAATGGAAGTTGAAGCTATATGACTCACAGGGGAACTGAGGCCAGTACAGACCTGAGAGCCTGGGATATTAATGTTCTTAAGGGATCCAGAGGGGTAATTTTAAGTTTTGGTATGGCAGAGCTGCATCTGGGCTGTCTTAATAAAGCCAGCAACTTGGAAAGTAATGCATATTCACTGAAACTTCCAACTGCTAGCTAACTTGTACACATGAGAAAAATTGGACCTGAGTTATGGCCATTCAGGGCAGTGGATCCCAGTTTCACAATACCTGTGCAACTGAACTGAAATTCTTTGGTCAGATAGAATGTTTTCATAATTCACGTATGTGGATTTGTTTTAGCTTTATTTATGCTTTTTCACCCTTTTGTTTTAAGCCAAAAGAGCACTGCCGAACAGTGTAAGGTGACTATCCTGGAAAAGAGCGCTGCTCGGGATACAATAAGAACAATGACCCTCACTAAGCAGAGCAAAATCTGTGTCTACTCAGAAATCACCTTCTCGTAGAAAACATTTCTGGTTGCTCTATGTAACAATGCACAGCTGTATCACCATGTGTTATTTTTTGTTGTTGTTATTCATCTCTTATCTCCACCTGATATATCACACATTTGTTGTCTGTCTTCCCTCATTAGACTATAAGCTGTATGCATTAGGGTTATTGCTGGGTTGTACATTGCTACATATTCACAACTCAGAAATGTTTTCTGCCATCCGGTATGCACTCAATAGATCTTTGCTACAATTGTGGAATGCAAATTTAAGCATAATTTATTTCTGTCTTTCTGCTATTTTTTTAATTTTAATTATGATGGGCAAATATATTTGTATATATTTATAGGGTACATGTGATGTTTTGATACAGACATATAATGCGTATTAATCAAACCAGAGTAATTGTGGTATCCATCACCTCAAGCATTTATCATTACTTTGTGTTAGGAACATTCCAATTCGACTCTTTCAGCTATTTTAAAGTATACCCTAACTTATTGTTAATTATAATCAGTTTGTTGTGCTATCAAATATAATTCATTCTATGTAAATATATTTTTGCACCCATTAACCATCTCCACTTTATCCCCTACCTCCCTGCTATGCTTCTCAGCCCCTAGTAACCATCATTCTACTCTGTGTCTCCATGAGATCAATCGTTTTAATATTTAGCTCCCATGTATAAGTGAGAACATGTGAAATTTGTCTTTCTGTGCTTGGCTTATTTCACTTAACATAATGTTTCACTTAACAGGTCCATCCATGTTGTTGCAAATGACAAGATTTCATTCCTCTTTAAGGATATATAACATTGCATTGTGTACATGTATCACATTTTCTTTATCCATTCATCCACTGATGGACACTTAGGTTGATTCCAAATCTTGGCTATTGTGAATAGTGCTGTGGGTTTATAACATGTTTATAACATAGGAGTGCAGATACCTTTTTGATATACTGATTTCCATTCTTTTGGATAAATACCTACCGAATAGTGGAATTGCTGAGTCCTATGGTAGTTCTATGTTTAATATTTTGAGGAACCTACATACTGTTCTCCATAGTGGTCACGTTAATTTGCATCCTCCAAGAGTGTACCAGCATTCCCTTTCTCCACATCCTCTCCAGCCTTCATTATTGTCTGTTTGTTTTTTTTTACTGTAAAAGTCACTTTAACTAGGGTGAGGTGATATCTCATTGCAGTTTTGATTTGCATTTATCTGATGACTACTGATGTTGAGCATTTATTTATATACCTGTTGGTTAATTTGTATGTGTTATTTTGAGAAATGCCTATTCAGATCCTTTGACCATTTTTAAATTGGATTATTTGATTTTTTCCTGTTGAGTTGTTAGAGATCTTTATATATTCTAGTTATTAATCCTTTGTCAGATGGGTAGTTTGAAAATATTTTCTCCCATTCTGTGGGTTGCCTCTTCACTTTTTTCATTGTTTCCTTTGGTGCGCAGAAGCTTTTTAGCTTGATATGATCTTATTCATCTAATTTTGCTTTGGCTGCCTGTTCTTTGGGGATATTACTCAAGAAGTTCTTTTTCGGACCAGTGTCCTAAAGCATTTTTCCAATGTTTTTCTTTGGTAGTTTCATAGAATCAAGTCTTAGATGTAATCCTTTAATCCATTTTGATTTGATTTTTCTATGTGGTGAGAGATAAAGGTCTGCTTTTATTCTTCTGCATGTGGATATCTAGTTTTCCCAGCACCATTTATTGAAGAGACTGTCCTTTTCCCAATATATGCTCTTGGCAATATTGTTGAAGACAAGTTCCCTATAGATGTGTGGATTATTTCTGGGTTCTTTATTCTATTGCCTTAGTCTATGTATCCGTTTTTATACCAATATCATGCTATTTTGGTTACTACATCTCTGTAGTATAATTTGAAGTCAGGAAATATGATTCCTCAAGTTTTATTCTTTTTGCTCAGGATGGCTTTTGCTATTCTGGGTCTTTTGTGGTTTCATATAAATTTTAAGATTATTTTTTTCTATTTCTGTGAAGAATATCATTGGTATTTTAATGGGGATTGCCTTGAATCTGTAGATTTCTTTCTTTCTTTTTTTTTACTTCAAAGTATTACAAATGTTTTTGGTTGAAGGGATCACTTCTGTAATCCTTGACTCAGGGTTACAAGTGTACCTGTCACCCAGATAGTGTTCATTATACCCATTAGGTAGGTTTTTGGCCATCCCCTCTCTTCCCTCTGCCCCCATTGATTTCCATTGAGTTTCAATTGTTGAATTTCCATGTGTTTATGTAAGTTTCAAAGTCCTCCTATTACTTATCTCTAGTTTTATTTATTTGATATGATTTTATTTTTTTGAAATTTTAAAGACTTGTTTTGTGGTCTAACATATCGTCTATCCTCAAGAATGATCCACGTGCTGAGGAAAAGAATGTGTATTTTGCAGCCATTGTATGAAATATTCTGTAAACATTTATTAGTTCAATTTGGTCTATAGTGCAGATTAAGTCCCATGTTTCTTTGCTGATTTTCCACCTGGATAATCTGTCCAATGCTAAAAGTGGGGTTGCGAGGTCTCCAGTTATTGTAATATTGGTGTCTACCTCTCTATTTAGTTTTACAAATTATTTTCTTTATATATTTTGGAGCTCCAGTGTTGGGTGTGTATATATTTACAATTGTTGTAGTTTCTTGCTGAATTGACCTGTTTATCATTATATAATGACATTTTTGGTTTTTTTTTTTTTTTACAGTTTTTGTCTTGTAATCTATTTTATCTGTTAGAACTATAGCTACTTCTGCTCTTGTTTGGTTTCCATTTGCATGGAAAATCTTTTTCTATCTGTTTATTTTCAGTCCTTGTGTCTTTGCAGGTGAAGTGGGTTTCTTGTAAACAGCATATCATTGGGTCTTAAAAAAAAAATCCATGCAGCTACTCTATGACTTTTGATTGAAGAGTATATTACATTCCCATTCAATGTTATTACTAATAGGTAAGGACTTAATACTGCTGCATTGTTATTTGATTTCTGGTTGTTTTGTGGTCTTCTGATCCTCCCTTCCTCTCTTCCTTCCTTCCTTCCTTCCTTCCTTCCTTCCTTCCTTCCTTCCTTCCTTCCTGTCTTCCTTTGTGAAAAGTGATTTTCTTTGGTAGGGTGCTTTTTATTTTTTGCATATCTGTTATAGGTATTTTTTATTCGAGGTTACCATGAGGCTTGCAAAAAACATTTTATAACCAATTACTTTAAAAAGATGACAACCAAATTCTTTTTACAAACAAATAAATAACAAAGCAAAGATAAGTTTAAAATAAATGCTACACTTTAACTCCATCTTTCCCCACTTTTTAACTTTTTCTCATTATTGTATATATCTTTTTATACTACCTATCTCTCAAAAAGTTGTAGTGAATATTTTTGATAGGTTTGTCTTTTGGTCTTCCTACTCAGTATATAATTGTTTTATTATCTGCAATTACAGCAATAGAGTATATTGTAACTGTGGACTTACTATTACCAGTGAGCTGTGTATCTTCAGATGATCTACTATTGTTCATTAACATTCTTTTCTTCCATATTGAAGAACTACTTTTAGCATTTCTTTTAGGATAGGTCTGGTGTTGATAAAATCTCTCAGCTTTCGTTTGTCTGGAAAAGTTTTTCTTTCTCTTTCACGTTTGAAGGATATTGTTGCAGGATATAATATTCTAAAGTTAAAGTTTTATTCCTTTAGCAGTTTTTGAATATGTCATACCACTCTTTCCTGGCCTGTAAAGCTTCCACTGAAAAGTCTGCTGCCAGACATATTGGAGCTCTTTATTTGTTATTTTTTCTTTTATCTTGCTCCCCTTGGGAACTTTTCTTTATCCGTAACCTTTGGGAGCTTGATTAGTAAATACCTTGAGGTAGCCTTGTTTGAGTTAAATCTGTTTCGTGTTCTATGACTTTCTTGTACTTGAATATTAATATCTTTCTCCAGGTTTGGAAAATTTTCTCTTATTATTTCTTTCAATAAGTCTCCCACCCCAATGTCTTTGTCTACTTCATCTTTAAGGCTAATAATGCTTAGATATACAATTCTGAGGCTATTTTCTAGATCTTTCAGGCATGCTTCATTGTTTTTTTCTTTTTTTTCTCTTCTGACTATGTATTTTCAAATAGCCTGTCTTCAAGCTCACTAATTCTTTTGTCTACTTGATCAATTCTGCTGTTGTGAGACTCTGATGCATTTTTCAATTTGTCAATTGAATTTTTCAGCTCCAGAATTTCTGCTTGTTTTTTTATTATTTCATTCTCTTTGTTAAATTTCTCTGCTATGCATCTAAATTCTTTCTCTGTGTTGTCTTGAAGTACATCAAGCTTCTTCAGAACAGCTACTTTAATATCTCGGTCTGAAAGGTCGCATATCTCCATCACTCATGGATTTGTCACTGATACATTATTTGGTTTATTTGGTGAGGTCATGTTTTCTCTACATTTTTATGCTTATGGATATTCATCTATGTCTGGACATTGAAGAATTAGGTATTATTTTAATCTTTGCAGTCTGGGCTTGTTTGAACCTGTCCTTTTTTTTTTTTTTTTTTTTCTTTTTTAAGACAGAGTCTCACTCTGTTGCCCTGGCTGGAGTGAGTGCCATAGCATTAGCCTAGCTCACAGCAACCTCAAACTCCTGGGCTCAAGTGATCCTACTGCCTCAGCCTCCTGAGTAGATGGCACTGCAGGCATGTGCCACCATGCCTGGCTAATTTTTTCTATATATTTTTAGTTGTCCGGATAATTTTTTTCTATTTTTTTTTTAGTAGAGATGGGATCTCGCTCTTGCTCAGGCTGGTCTCAAACTCCTGAGCTCAAACAATCCACCTGCCTCAGCCTCCCAGAGTGCTAGGATTACAGGTGTGAGCCATTGTGCCTGGCCTGACCCTGTCCTTTTTGAAAAGGCTTTCCGGATATTCAAAGGGAATTTCATGCTGTGATCTAAGTCTTTGGTCACCACAGCCACATCATCACTGGGGAGCTCCAAGCCAAGTAATGCTGTGACTCTTGAAGAGTCCTGCTGCTACTACCTTGATATAATTTGGTAAAATACCAGAGAATTCCCTGTAAATTTCCTAGGCAAAGTCTCTCACTCTTAGTGCTGGGCTGCTGGAGTTGGGGGATGAGTCACATGGGTGCTCCATCATGGCCACTTCAGCTGGGTATGTACCAGGCCTTTTTCACCTGAAGCCATCCCAGTCTCATATATAGCCTATGGTGATTGCTACCCTGACACCACTGATATTTATTCAAAGCCCAAGTGCTCTTTTATCATCAGGTGGTGAATCCTGCCAAGACTGGGTATCTTCCCCTCAGTGCTGTAGGTTTCCTTCTGGCTCAGAGTAGGTATATATACCATCCAAGAACTAAAATCTGGAATCTGGGGATGGGCTTCAGTATTCTGCTTGCTACTTTATTTTACTGTGGATGACCTTGGATCCAAATTGCAAAAGAAAGTCTTCTGAACTCTTCCCTTTCCTTTCCCCAAGTAGAAGAAGACTCTAACCTGCACTGTGTGGAGTTGGGGAAGGGGTGACACAGGCACTGGCTTGGCCATCACTGCTGGTGCTTCACTGGGTCATGTGCACCCCAAGTCCATTGGCTTTGAGCCAGCACAGCTACAGAAATTGTCCATGGACTGCAGCCTTTGTGGGCTTAGTACATTAAAAATTTATTCCAGTCTCCAGGCTGCATTTTGTCATCCAGTGGTGGGGCTAGCTGGAATTCAGTTTTTGGAGTGGAGGTTTTCTCTCTGGCCTGGCTGATCTACATGTTCCATGGGTGTGGCAGAATTCTGCCATCTTGTGTTCTCCTGTGACAGGGTGGCCCTGAGTTCCAGTACAAAGTCCCTTCACTCTCCCTCCCCCAGTCACACAGATTCTCTCCCCACCTAGCACACTGGTGCCAAAACTGCTGGGGGAGGGGTGACAAGTGGCATAGGCAATGCAAGACTGTCTTTTCTGCACTCTTCAGTGCCTCTTTCCTTGAAACAATGTTAAGACCAGGTACTCTGATTGCTCACTTGATTTTTGGTTCTTCTGAATGTGCTTTCTCACATGGATAGTTGCTGAATTTGGTGGAGATGATTACTGGAGGTTTCTATTCAGCCATCTTGCTTCACTCCTCCCTTGAGCACAATTTGACAATAAATGTTATAACTGTTGCCAATCAATTTAAACATGCATTTTTAGAATAATTTGTATCCCAGGACAGATAATAGTGGACACTATACCTCTCTACATTTTCCCCTGCACAACTTATTTTATATTCTTTAGTAACCAGAACATGACAAGGCTCAGAGAATAAGCAGAGAATGGAATTGGACAATTACATAAATTAGATTTAAAATGAAATTACCTTTTAATGGCCATTGTCAAATATTAGCCACCAAGCATGTGATCTCATGTCAGGTTGAGAGTTGAGAATGGTCAAAAGATGCACTTTAGAAGCTTTTGCTAAGGAAAGAGTGATCTAGGTACTGATATCCAAAATTACATCACATCTTGCTAAGGACAAAGTATATATAGCTGTTGGGGACATATAATTTTGAAACTAGCCCACCTGATGATGACAACCAATTTTGAAATTAATTTATGAAGCCTATGGGTTGATTTTTCAAGCATATAGGTTTCTACCAGACTCACCACAGGGATGGATTAAAGCAGTGTGTGAAGTAGATCAACATGGTATGATACAGCTGGAAAATTTCAAATTTTAACAAACCGAGATTTTTTTCCTACTGAAACAATATAATCTAGAGGAGGAACCAAGAAAATTAGCAAAAATAACATGCAATTAGAGCATATAAAAATACAAAGAATGACATGAATTAAATGCATTAATTATCACTGCAGTCATTGTCTACATTGTACATGACTACAAGAACACAAATAGCTGGTCAGAATATCATGAGGTTTTCAGCTCTGTTACATGACTTGTAATTATGTATTGTTCTGTTCTAACTTTCTAAACTATACCTACTGAGAATATATTACCATCTTACCACAAGACATTTTAATTGTATCCAGTCTTTTCCATGAATGTATTTGCCCAGTTTATCCTTGAAAACAGTGCAGTTGGTCACAATATATACAATTTTATAGGTTTGGTCAAGCCTAAGATACAAGGTTAAAAAGATTTCTCTAGTTTTTTCCACAATATAATAAATTTTTGGTAGCATTTTGTACAGATAGTGTTTGAGCCCTTAATATTTGTATTCTACTCATATTCACCATTTAATATTTTTCTTGGTTATATTGACTTTCCCTGGTCTTTCTTTTGTGTTGTTGCTTTTGTTTAATTTTTAAATCTATTTTGTGTCATTATCCATAATAGAGATTTCTATGGCTCAGTTTGCATCTAATTAGTCTTGTTCTCCTCCTCCTCCCCCCGCCTTTCCTCTTTCTTTTCCTCTTTCTTGTCCTTCTCCTTCTCCTTTTCCTTCTCCTTCTTTACTTAAAAGCATTTTATAATTTTTTGTTTTTTTCTGTAATAAAACCTTTTTTCAGTCATTTTACTTTTTGATCATAGGGACATAATTTGCTGTTATAAAATATTATGTTTAAATTATATAAAAAGAAATATGAACTTTAATAATATTTTACTCAGAGGAATGTGATTGAAAATGCTACCTATTTTTAAAGTTTGTTTGATGTTTTCCAATACATTGACATAAAGATCTTGTTCAGAGGACAAGAGATTTCTGTAAATTAACAAATTATAATCTTATGACTTTCGTACACAAAATTATCAATACATGATTTTTATGGATATGAGTAAATGCAAATATATGTATCCAAGTGAAGGAAGTGTATTGGAGACAGCATTTGCCAACTCTTTAAAATCATCTTTATAATGAAAATGCATAACCCACTTAGCTTTTGTGAGTCAACATTTTATGTAACACTTATCTGTAATATCCATATTTTTATGTAGCTCAAATTAAGGATCACTATTAATTACCTTTAATTGTCTTTATACAAAATGTTGTGCAAGACTAAAACACAGGGCAAGGAAAAAAAGTCAAAGTATTGTCTCTAAAAATTTTCTCCCAGGTTTCTATGAATTTCAAACCTAGAGTTCTAAAATAGTGAGTCTCAGAGTACGATCCAAGGTTAAACAGCACCAGAACCATCCAAAAAACTTGTTGACAGTACAGTATGCTGGGCCTCCTACTGATGTGGAGTCTGTGGAGATGGGAGCTTGCATCTGTCTTCTCACAAGCTCCTATGGTGATTTTAATGTACCCTATATTTTAAAAACCTATGAGTCCTGGAGCTGTAGAAACTTTACACAAAGAAGAATGTATGAAAAGAGAATGATTCCTGGAATTATGATTATAATTGTATTTTTTTGTTTGCCTTTTAAGAGTCTCCATAGAAGTAAAATTGATTAAAGAGGTGTATGTTTAGACTACACAGTCTACCATAAGCAGAACAATAATTCAAGCCCAAACTAGGTATGTAGGTACCACACAAAACAAACTGAAATTTACCATGTCTTCTGAAAAGAAGATTGTTACTTTAAGACAAATGTATCATAATTAATTCTGTTGGTAGAACAAATGAATATTGTATGTTCTAGAAGCCTTGCATAAGAAAATTGGATTTATTGATATAATAATTCTAGATATTATAAGTAGTATCACTAAAAATAAGAATTATTCAAGGATAGTAATTAACAATCAGTAGATATTTCCTTGATAAAGAATTATTTCCACATATGTGAATCTTACAAGAAAACTTACATGTATGAAAAAATAATTTTTCACAGGTGAAACACAGCATTTGTAGTAAAGGTCAGAGTTTTTAAATTTTTACACGTATGATTGATTAAATATTTCTGTCTTTTTTGAAGGGTGATATGGAGGAATTAAAAACGTCTAGATTTGGCTTTAACAAATGAAGGGCAGTGTTACTCATAACTGAAAGAATCCCATGAATTATGATAATTAAAATGGCTTTGAAATGTGTCTTGGGGATTTAACTTTCTCCTAGGAAAATTAATTCCTTATTCTTTCACATAGGGCTTTGGGGACATGGAATTTGATCATTTATTTTGAGAATATTCATTAAATGTGTGTGTTGTCATCACGTTATATGGTAGAGGTGGCTGAATGTATGATCTTGCTTAGCTACATATGATTTTCAAAATATCTAGAAGGATTATTCTGGGGGTGTGCCTGTGGTCATAGCCACTAACCAAATGTAGGGAAAATGTGGGGACAAACTCTTAAACACATATATGTATTTCTTGAGCGCCTTCAAATGCTCAATTTAAAATATATATAGCCCAAACACAGATGGCTAAATTCCATTAATGAAGTTGGGTTTTGAAAGAAATCATTGTATATAGTGCTGCCTCAGAATCTGATTTTGCAGGAAACTCTGTGGGCAAATTTACCACTTCTCTTCTGATCCAACAATCAGCACAGAACATTCACTGTTCACAATTTCAAAAACTAAGAAAAGCCATCATCTTCCTCCCAGTCAAATCTTCCCTTTGATTGTTTTTTCTTTTTAATCACATTTTATTATTTACATTACAAGAACTATATCTGAGATATCTTTATAATCAACTTCAGCATTTGGTTCAGTAAATTAATATTTAATTGAATCAAAGACAAGAGCAAGGGAAATACATGAAATTTGAAAAATTCATCCATTCTCCAAATTCATTGAGTGTCCACTATGTACCAGATACTAAGCTAAGGGTTGGATTGAAGAAATAAAAGATTCAACCCCTGCTACCAATGATTACCATCCAGTGAGGGCAAGAGATAATTACAACTACGAGGATATCAAGGGAAATTATGTGGAAGAGATATTTCAGGCAAAAATCCAAAGAAAAAGTACAAACCAAGGAGAGGCAAACGCATTTCAGTGAGGGCCCTAGCATATGTGTGGGCAGTAATGCATGTAAATCATAGAACATTTGTGAAAATTCAGTTCTAGATCTGCTTTTGCTATGAATTGTCTTAGCACCTACCAAGACAGCCTATTGTTATTAATATTCTATAAGTGCCTGGAAACAAAAATACAAAATGTTAAATGAAATCTGATTGTATGGTGCATAGAAAAATACATTTTACTATTATTTCTTAATGATTATCACTTATTAAACTATTTAATAAATTTAACACTGTGGTCAAAGTTTTATTAACTAGAGGATTACATTCAAAAATAGAGAAATTGTGTGTCCCATACTACTAAATATATTTAGGATAAATATTTTATTTCTGGAGGAGCCAAGATGGCGAATGAGAAAAGCCGCCAGTCAGAGTGTCTCTGCAAAAAAGACGAATTTTAGAAGAAAGAGAAAAAAATAAGCTAGCAGAGAAACATAGATCGGGTGAGGGTCGGAAGGAAGCATGCCTGAAACTACAGGAGACTCCACGGGAAGACGTTGTGGGGGAGAACTGGAAGGAGAAAGGTCTCGAGAGGCTTGGAGACCAGCGACAAGGGTAGGTGGAGCGGTTAACTTCCCCCTCCCTTGCATCTTGGACTGTTGGTGGGCTCCTGAGCAGTTGGAGAGACCTGCTGACACCAGCCCAGAGACGGCTGCCGCCAGTGAGCAGTGGCCTCTTGTGGATTCAGTGTCGGGCTTCTAGCCCCCTTGGGGAACCTCCCCAGGCACAGACCCGAGCCTATCGACAGATTCCATAGTGCTCCATTCTCTCCTTCCCCCTCCCTACCCATCAGTGCCCAGAGAGACAATTTAGCCATCACATGGAGGCATCTCCAAGGAACAGGACCTTTCCTTTTGGCCCCTACAACAGATTTAGGGGTACTCAGACTCTGAGCTCCCTACCCGCCAGCCCTCCCAGGTGCTACTTGCCTGGGGACTCCAGGAGAGTGGAGCAAATCCCGAGGTGGAATGACATTGATCCAGCTTGGGCACCCAGTAGGTGATTCAAGACCAGCACCCCTCCCCCTGGCAGGGACAGAGATTGATCTCCAGGGTCCAGGGTACAGGCCTGCAGACTAGACCCTGTACACCCAGGTCAGGATCGCATTGCCCCAGGGCACAGAAGAGAGATCTGTGAAATAGCCTATTGAGGAGTGTGTGCCTTCAGGGGCAGATCAGCATGCTGGAGTGGCAACCCTCCTCCCAAAAGAGGGCTATAAACCCAGTTCAGGCTGCGATCCTAGGTAGGCAACCTCCCGGTCCACGTGACAGCCAGGGGAGATCCATTGTCCTGACATCCTGCTTGCTAGCAGAGGCCTGGGAGAGGCCACGGAGAGGGAGAGAGCAGAGGGGAGCAAGACCTGCTCCAGAGTGTGGGTCTTGGACAGCCCCACCCCCCAAGCCCAGACTTTCAGCTGAGTGAGCCATTTCAGCCCTTCCCAGCAGCTTTGCACAGAAACAAAGAGCAGACCTTTGATCCCTGCTAACAGCAGTTGTGGAGCCTTAGGGCAGGCTTACACAACCCAGCCCCAGCAAGACTCACTCCCAGTCCTGCTCCCACTGAGGTGGAGAATAAGGACACACCTGGAAATCCCAGGGCCCCACCCATCACCCGCGGCACAAGAGGGCCTCTCTAGAGGAATAAGAGCTAGTTACAGGACCCAAAAACAGCACTGCAGTTCGCTCCTCCCTGCAAGTGACACCTACTGACAGAGAGGTCATCCTGCACACCCTTTTACTGCATCTACTGATTCATCATAAAGGGTGTGGTCAAATCTCACCCACAAACACCACCTACAGGCTCAGAGACTAAACAGGGTGTGTCATTATCCAAACAAAAATCTAAAGGCAAGAAGGAACAACTGATCCAGATGGGAAGGAACCACCGAAAGAACTCTGGAAGTATGAAGACTCAGACGGAAAGCACACCCTCAAAGAGGAACAACAGCTCCCCAGCAATGGACATTAACCAAACTCAGAAGACTAAAATCACAGAAGAAGAATTTCAAACATGTAAGACAACTGAATGATATACAAGAAAAAATGGATAACCAACACAAAGAAACCACACACACAAAAAAAAAAATCCAGGACTTGGAAGAAAAATTCACTAAAGAAATATCAAACCGATCTCCTGAAAATAAAGAACTTATACAGGGAACTACAAAACACCATGGAAAACCTCAAGAACAGGGTAGATCAAACAGAAGAAAGAATCTCAGAGATTGAAGAAAACTCTTTCCAATTAAATAAGTCGGTAACAGAGATTTAGCAGAAAATTAAGAGAAAAGAAATACACCTACAAGAAATGTGAGATTATGTGAAAAAACCGAACCCAAGGGTGATAGGGGCTCCAGAAGGTGAAGAAGAAAACACTCAAGGGCTGGATAAGCTATTTGAAGAATTAATAGAGGAGAATTTCCCAGGCCTTGCTAAAAATCTAGATATACAGGTACAAGAAGCAAAATAGACCCCAGGGAGATTCAATGCAAATAGGAAGACACCACATCACGCAATCATCAGATTGACCAAAATATCCACTAAAGAGACCCTTCTATGAGCTGTAAGGTGAAAGAAACAAGTAACATACAAAGGAAAGCCCATCAGAATAACTCTAGATTTCTTAACTGAAACCCTGCAAGCAAGAAGAGACTGGGGCCTCATTCTCACTCTTCTACAACAGAATAATGCCCAGCCTAGAATCTTGTACCTTGCTAAACTAAGTTTCATATATGAAGGAGAAATAAAGACATTCCCAGATAAGCAAAGACTGAGGGAATTCACGAAGACGAGACCAGTTCTCCAAGAAGTACTTAACACAGAATTACACAGGGATCAGCACAATAAACACTCTCGAATGTGAAACCACTCAAAAGTTAAAGATCAAAGGCTAGATTCCACAATGGCTCAAGAGAGAAAACAAAGCAACAAAATGCAACCCAACAGAATGAACAGTAATTCACCCTACTTATTGGTTCTCTCAATAAATGTGAATGGTTTGAGCTCACCTCTCAAGAGACATAGGCTGGCCAAATGGATGAAAAAAAACAAGCCAAGCATCTGCTGTCTCCAGGAAACACATCTAACCTGCAAGGATGCATTTAGACTCAAGGTAAAGGGGCAAAAATCAATATTTCAAGCAAATGGAAGCCAAAAGAAGGCTGGTGTGGCAGTTTTGATCTCAGATAACTTGGTTTTTAAATCAACAAAAGTAATGAAAGACAAAGAGGGTCACTTATATAATGGCGAAGGGTACAGATCAACAAGAAGACATAACAATCCTAAATATGTATGCACCCAACTTAGGTGTACCCAGATTCATAAAGCAAACTCTACTTGATCTAAACAAATTGATAGACAGCAACACCATAATAGTCGGAGACTTCAACACCCCACTGACAGCACAGGACAGATCCTCCAAACAGAAAATTAACAAAGAAATAATGGACTTAAACAGAACTCTAGAACAAATGGGCCTGACTGACATTTACAGGACATTCTACCCAAAAACCAC